>LBNU01012548.1:2599-42233 GCA_014162995.1 Artemisia annua
GGTTGAATAGGATCTAATGTTCTTTCTTATCTTGTTCTCTCGTTTTACTTGCTACCAAATGACGATTCATAAGTCTGAGGTGTATAAACCGGCGGTAGTAGATATCTTGTGCGTATTTGGTATGCTTGTTGTGGTCGGAACATCGGGTATTGTGGCTTTGGTAACTGAAGGTTCAGATTCAAAGTTTGCCTGTGGCTCTGTTGAAACACAAAGCATTAATTGTTTTGTACATTTGTGCTTAGGGTAGTTGTACATCATTGGGTGGTGGTGGCGGGTGTTTTAATTATGTATTACATTTGCTATATAAAGAAATGTGTTTTTTTAGTTTAGGGGTTGTGCTTCTACATACTCTGGTAGCATGTATGTGAGGTTAACAGAAGAAAAAAAAGGATGTAATATTGGTGTAGGGGGGTGTTTTTAATGCTGATTAATGTTATACATTCTAAGGATTTTTGGTCTGGGAATTTCGCATTCCATGCTTGTTTTTGTCGCGTAGGCAATGGGCTTTGCGTTGTTCGTAGATTATGCAAGGAATTCCTGCCTTTAAAGTGTGTGTAACCCTTGGCATAGTTGTTGCCGCCCTCACGATCTGTAATTTTTTTGGGAGCAAAGGAAGGTTCGAGTTCCTTCTTATGTATACAGTTGAGTACTAGTAGGATAATGCATTTGGGGGACTATCCGTGGTTCTACTAATTAGGAAAGAGCTTAAGCATTCCGTTTTTTCTTGGATCTGATTATGGAAAAACTTTCAAAATTGAACTTAGCTTAGGAAGCGAAGTTGGTAGCGACAGTTTGCTTTAGGAAGTGGGGTTGGTTGTTCAACTAAAATGTATTCGGCGTCCTTAACGCATCTATAAATTTGCTACTTAAAGCATGAAAGAGCAACGGGTAAAGTGTAACCAAATAACGAAAATATAAAACACCGACGGCTAACCGACGCCGCATTCACGCGTGGGGTACCGGTTGCTAGTAGTTGATCTAAATTTGCATGAACGATAGGCATTGTAGATAATTCTGTGGGATGCATATGTTATTATGAAAAGAAAGCAGTTTGAAAGGCAAGATTATAGCCCACACACAGTAGTTGAGAGACAAAAAAAAAAAAAAAAAAAAGAAAAGAAAAAAAAAAAAAGAAAAAAAAAAAAAAGTGAACTGAAATATGCAAGCAGTCATCAACTACCAACTTACATCAAGACTACAACCAATATCAACCACTAACTTAGGCTCACAAGGCTTAGAATTAGATGTTAGATTAGCGACAGGTTTAACTAACCCTTTGCGTCTTTCACTCACACACAGTGAAACGTTTTGTTAGGCAAAAGATTTCTAGATTATATCCCAATTCCTACACAGTGACACGTTTTGTTGGGCAAAAGATTTCTAGATTATATCCCAATTCCTATATATCTAATGAAACTAAATTGTTCACATTCCATATATTATACTTTTACTTTTGTGTGTTAAAAGTGCAGGTTTTATATTTCGTACATATGCATCCATAATACAAACATTTTATATAAGGAGATTTTTCATGTAGTAAATGGATAAAGTAGACATGCATGCAACGACGTACAAACATATTATTTCATATAGAGCACGAACTCTTTAAATCTTTAAGTTTAAATTTTGAAGTACCAATGTCACTTAAATACTAATCATCCGATTTAACACTATTTTACTAGCAAAATATATCAGATACACAGCCTCTTTACTCTTTTGCCTATAAACAAGTATGAAAAATAACTAAAGGTCCATTTGATTTGTTTATAGGTTTAAGATAAGGATTCTGATTTGAATTTAGATTTGAATTTGATGTATAAGAAATAAAATATATTATAAAATAGAAAATACTTTTTTAATAGAAAAATAGGAAATATATGATTGTTTTAATACTAGTATTAAAATAAGAAATAAATTAAACTTGAGACCACTTAAAAAAAAGATAAATAACAGAAAATATGAAGAGAGAAAAAAAAAATGTACAAATGTATAAGGTGTAACAATAATTGAATCTGTGTCATGAACCAAGCCTAGTCGGTATCATGAAAACTCACATTCAATGGTATGAAGTATAAATCACAAATCAACATCTACCTGCCAAACAATTTAAAACACCATGACTCCATTCCGAGTAGCCATAATTAGTCTAACAAACAGACTAACAAAATTAGATATCTAACCAGTTTACCTTTTTGCATATAGATACATATAAGATTGTTAGAGAAAAGTACAATTATTCATTTTTCATATATATGGTATCGGAATAGGCATAAGAAAGTGAGTATGTGCTGGGATGACTGGTTTAAAAATCCGATTTTCTTTATATAATCTATCTGGGGGAGCCTATCATTTGAAGGTTGTTTGCGATTATGTGATGGTTGCTGTTGTGAATTGCTTCTCGTTGCTGGGAGTATCGAGCAAATCAAGATTGTCCGGATCTTTTGTTGATATGTCTTTTCTTGTTGTAAATTTCGCCGGGACTTGTATGGGACTACATCAAAAACACCGTGGAGTGAAAACCGGTGGCTTGGCCTCCGTGGGTGGGGATTTTTCTCTTGTCTTCCGTGGGTGGGGATTTTTCTCTTGTCTTGGTTATCTATAATTGCCAAGAGTTTTTTCATTCTTTTTGTAGTCCTCGCAGTTAAAGCCTCGAGAGGAATCTAGATTGTGTAGCTTTGTTTATTTCTAGATTTGTATTGGTACTTATTAGTTTCTTCGGTGTCATGAAAACTCACATTCAATTGTATGAAGTATAAATCACAAATCAACATCTACCTACCAAACAATTTAAAACACCATGACTCCATTCCTAGTAGCCATAATTAGTCTAACAAACAGACTAACAAAATTAGATATCTAACCAGTTTACTTTTTTTGCATATAGATACATATATAAGATTCTTAGAGAAAAGTACAATTATTCATTTTTCATATATATGGTATCGGAATAGGCGTAAGTGTCACACCCCGCCAAGGCGGAACGCGAGTGTGTAACTTCATGGATATCATCACAACACATGATGTCTAATAGAGAAATACTACAATGCACATAAATAGAGCAAGGTACAAACACGAAGTGTTGTAACGATACCCCAAGATAAAATAATCAAACTAAAATCCAAAGGTATCTTCAATAGATATAAAAGTACCAAATGAAAAACATAAACGTATCAGAACCAAATCCAAATAAAGTCAAATTCAACATAAAACAAAATCTTCGAATGCAACTAAGTCTCGCCTAATTGCTACTCTCAACTTTAGCCTTAGAATGCTCACCTGAAAATGATGCTTAAAACGTCAACATAATGTTGGTGAGATTCATAGGTTTAAGACACACATTCACACTCAAGGAAACCAGTTCACTGTAATTATAAAACATAGCTGGACAAATAATATTAGTTATCATACAAGCTACATGCATTCATAACCATTCCATCACACAACATTCGGGCCGGAACGTGACCCCCGCTCCAAATCATATCATTAATTAGGTCGCATGCGCAAGCAACAGGATAAGCATCCTCCCAATTGGATCCCATTTTAACCACACAACATAATAGTGAGTAGGAGTATTACTCTCCAATTGGATACTCCCCCCAATTGGACCACACAGCATTATCACACAACATTCATCACATAGCATTCATACGATAACATTATAAGTCCAAGCCTTTTAAATCACACATAATCACAGTAACTCAAACCATTTAAGACAAGCATCATTCCCATCCCAAGTTTAAAACAAAGTAAAAAGTATGGGACTATGAACTCACCTCAACTTTGCAGCTTCCAACAAATATAAATCACAAATCTATACAACACAAATAAGTTCACGTTACACATGGTCAAGCTAAAAGCTATAACCCATACAATACTCATATGATGGATGTCTAAGGTTCATATGACCCACCATGGGTCTCCTAGACTCCATACCAAACACCACCAATCACTAATGCTCACTAAATCCCTTGCACTTATAATTTCAGAAAATGCAGAATTTTTGGGTACATTCACTCACATAAAATAATAACAATTTAAGCTTAACAAATCACACCAAAAATTCACCATGGTCTCTCATAAGCATACAAGCTAATCCCAGAAGGCCATGGTCTAATAACACACACAAGTACCCATAAGAAAATCAAACTTGTCAACGCACACAAAAAGTTTTGATTAAAATAAAATACTTCTACAACTTTTTATCGCGAATCCTTTTCGTGGGAGTCTAAGATAACCTAAAACTAAACTTTCCCAGAAGAGCTAACCTAGATATCACTTTTTCAACCACAAATCGCTATCAAACTTTTACCCAAATTCTGTCCCGGTTTAACAGCTTTAACACTTTATGTTTGAAAAATCAAAAGTCTAACTTCCCAACCTCGAAATCAATCGTGGTCGGACTTTTTGGAAAACTCATTCTCTGAACTATAATTTAGACTCAAATTCGTGATCTAACTCATTTCCATCTATTAAATATCTTCATATCATTACAGCACTATGTTTCTGTCCAAACCCTAACTCATTAACTAACGCGTTTTATCACCAAATCTCTTTACCAATCATCATAATTTCATTAACCAATGACCCCAACATGTTTAACATCATTAATTTACAGAAGTTTACAAAACCTAGATCTGTCATACTTAATATTACACGAATTCCAATAATAAATCAATTAATTGAACGTAGGGTTTAAGGATTTTACCTTGATTCTTGATTATTGCTTCAAAACTATGAACCCTAATTTTTTTTCCTTCTCTCCTTGCCCTTGGATCGATCTTAAGCTCACAAAAATCGTTCTAGGGTTATTTGGGTTTGTTTATATATTAATTATGGATAATCCTTGGGCCTAAGAATCATATTTGGACTCAAATTGGGTTTCCTTTTCCTCCCCCCCCCTTTGACCCCATTCGGCCGCCCACCCCCATATTATATATTTTTTTTATTTTTTTTATTAAATTAAATTATTATATTCAAAACCTTATAATTTTTATATTTTATGCGCTCCCATAACGAAACCTAACGTCTTACGCGATAAACCTTAGTTTTTACGACGACTCGGAAATAATCATTTTCAAAATAAAGTTTCCAAAAATAGAATTTCACACGCTCTAAAAATATATCTCACAAAAACAACCTCCTCGTAATTTACTAATGCTCAAACACTTGAACGAAAACTTGTTACGCAAAACCACGAAACAGCAAAACTACACAAGTCATTTCTATACCACAAAGGCGATCAAAATGAGCTTACCCAAAACCAATACTTCCCAAATCATAACAACAACCTCACAAAAAAGGGATTTAGTGCCAACATTCTTAATTATCACACATATATAATACTTATCTCACACATATACCCCACATAAACACTTAATTCACACCAAACAAAGTCAAATGGATCGAGACTATTAGTCAAACTAATCTGCTAAAATCACGGTTGTCACAGTAAGAAAGTGAGTATGTGCTGGGATGACTGGTTTAAAAATCCGCTTTTGTTTATATAATCTATTTGGGGGAGCCTATCATTAGAAGGTTGTTTGTGATTATGTGATGGTTGCTGGTGTGAATTGCTTCTCGTTGCTGGGAGTATCGAGCAAATCAAGATTGTCCGGATCTTTTGTTGATATGTCTTTTCTTGTTGTAACTTTCGCCGGGGCTTGTATGGGACTACATCAAAAACACCGCAGAGTGAAAACCGGTGGCTTGGCCTCCGTGGGTGGGGATTTTTCTCTTGTCTTTCGTAGGTAGGGATTTTTCTCTTGTCTTGGTTGTCTGTAATTGCCAAGAGTTTTTTTATTCTTTTTGTAGTCCTCGCAGTTAAAGCCTCGGGAGGAATCTAGATTGTGTAGCTTTGTTTATTTCTAGATTTGTTTTGGTACTTTTTAGTTTCTAGTGGCTTACTAGTAGCTATTTTTAATATAATTTTGCCGCTAAAAAAAATACAATTACAAATGCTAATAAAAAGTTGCTCCAGATAATACTAATTGAATATGATTATATAGTTCAAACAAAATTATTGTTAGAACGTGAATGCACATCAATACTCGCTGAAAGATTTACACTACGCCAAAAACGACCTATGGTGACACATGGTCGATTTGGAACAGCCACACATTCAAATATTTGTGTGGCTGAAGGTAGGAAAATTGACAGCATTTAAGAATTAGTCACACATGAGCATTTCGAATGTGTGACCATAAGAACTCTATTGCCACACAATCGACCCTTATGTGACTATACGTAACTGGTGATTTTGTTCCAGATCATTTAGTCACATATGCATTTGGAACGTGTGACAAAAACAAGTAACCTTGATGCCATATATGGTCACACTAAACTTATAGTCACATTTGCTTCTAATAGTATGACCAAATGCCATATATGGTCACACAAAACAGTTTGTCACACATTATTTAAGTGTAGCTAATTGTAGCCAAACTCCAATACATATAGTCACACTAAACAGTTTGTCACACATTTATTAAGTGTANAAAAATGAGCTTTCCTAAAAAATAGCAAAGCTCACAGCTCTCATGCCAAACGAACACTAAAAATCAAAAAGCTCATTGCTCACCGCTCATCGCCCCAAAAAGCTCTAAAAAGCTTTGCGCCAAACATAGCCTTAATCATCTTTAGGTCGCAGTTGCATCACATGAATAAATGCTATTAATAAACAATAATGGTGCGTTTGGTTTGTAAGTAGGATTGAATTTAGATTCGGATTTGGGAAAGGTTTAAAAGTAAATAAGGTGAGAGACAATTAATTATTATTTTAAAAAATATATATATTATATAAGATGAAATACATATTTTTTGAATAAAATATAAAAGTAAAACAAATTGTCAACTTCATCATGTGGATGAAATTTTTTACAAATTAAAATGAAATACTTTATTGCTTAGATTGTGAAAACCCAGGGCACTAGCATGACTTTAGATTTAGGAACAACCCCGCGCGTGAGCCTTGAGAAGATTCATCAAACAATTTATTTTGTCCATCTAAAACCCAAACCTCGTTAAACCGCATACCAAACACACCCTAAACGTTAAACAGAGGTAACAAGACAAGGGTTATTGAAAGATGGTGTGTTTGGTTTGTAAGTGGATTTGAATTAGGATTAGATTTGTATTTTGATTTGGAGAGAGAAAAATGATATAATATTATTAAGATATAAATAATTGTTAGAAATAAAAGACAGTGAAATAAAAATATATAAATAATTCAGCTAGTGGTGGCTAGGCGAGTTTTACGAGAGTGAAATGTGAAATTAAATGTTATTCCTACCTATTTAACGTGGAATCATGAATCCCATAGGCAAATGTATCAAACTTTTGTATCAATGAATAAAAACATACTAAACAATTGATTTGAACTATGAATCCAAATCTCTTCAAACCCGTAAATCAAACGGGCCCTAAATTACTGCTATCACTTAATTTATGCTTTTTTTATTGACTTACAATAGCTCTTTATTTTTCGTATGCAGCTTGCATCTCTTTTATATGACTACCTAGCTCATAACCCATATTCAACATAGGCAATATTAAGTAAATTACTAAAGTATAATGAGAAAAATTTAATGAGTGTATAATTTGCCAACCGATACATTTAGTACCAATGACCTCATATGCGAAAATAAATAGTACTAATTACAAATGAATTCTACAAGGCTAGTTACTTGAATTACGATTACTAACTCAAGTGCCATGGTCGTATCGAATATGCTTTCCTTATCAGCCAAAATTCTCAACCGCCCATACACAAAGTTGCGTATCGACAAATCTGAAAAAAAAAACATAATTTTGTAAATAAGATAACATAACTACTTTAGCAAGGGCGACTGGAATATACCAAAGGTGAGGTCAAGATCAATAACAACATTGGACAATCAATGTTACGGTATCTTACATTAATAATGGAACAAAATGCAAAAATAAAATGAACTAAACTCATCAGGAGAAACTCTTTTGTTAGCTAGTATGGCAAATTGAAGGTCAACTTAAGTATAGGGACTAAAGCTGGACAAACTAAAGTATTATCAACTTTGACCTATGTTTAGCTGGAAGATGTATCTTGAGGGGCTAAAGTGTATCTATGAGGCTATATAACATCTCATCCGGATCGAGGGTTTCATAAGTTGCCATTATCTCATCTTCTCAGTTGTAATTTTTCTCTCATATTGTTCTCTTAGTCTTTGATATCATTCTTGATATCTAGTGTTAGGTTTAGTCTTGTTTAGATCATCCAATCTCTTTATTTGGGTGAATCTGAGTATTGAGTGTTATTTGTATTGTGAGGTTTAGGTTGGTGCCTTTCTGAAAGGGATTAGCCATTGTCTTTGTATTTGTATTGGTAAGCACCGTTTGGGACTTATCTTCTTGAATTGTTAATAAAATTACACCAAAGGGGTGGTTGGTTGGGTGTATATCCGTGAGTATTGTGTATGTTCTGAACCATTGTTACATGGTATCAGAGCTAGGTTCAAGAAATTAGTGGTTCAGGCATTCTAGGGTTTCTAGGGTTTGGATCAATTTTGGGGGTTTCTTGAATTGATTGGCTCTGGTGGTGATTGAGGTCGTTTTCTTAACGGCCGTGGTGTTCTTGGGTTCGATTGTGGTTATTCTGGTGGTTTTCTTGATTAGGGTTTTGAAACCCTAATTTGAGAATTTGGGGGTTTTGTGATTGGTAATATCTGGGACCGATCTTGATCACGATTACACTAGACTAAGTGAATCTAGTGTGATTGTGGTTGTTTTCCACCGTCTTTCTTTGATTAACTCACTGTAAGTCATTCTCTTCCTTTAAGAAAACAGTAATTGGGTCAAGAAGGTGCAAACGTATTGGTTAACATCTTGATCTGCCACCTCTTGAGTGGTACGGAAACCTGCTCTGGCCAGTCCCAGTCTTCTTGGCTGGTTACTTGTTGTTCTTGGGTGTGAGTATAGTTTTAGTGAGTCTAGGTCGCTGGAGTTTAGGCTTTTGGGACTTGGAAGTTGGTTGTGTATTGTTGGTGATCTGTTTGTTATTAGTTTATATTCTGTTGTGGTTATTTGGTTGTTTATTTTCTGGTTATTTTCTTGGTTCTTGTTTGTTTATCTGTTCTGTTCTTGTTTTGTGTTTCTTGATTGTTTGTTACAATGGCTGTTGGTGAGAGTAGTAATCCTCCTGTTTTGATTAATAATCTTGATGCTGGTAATCCCTTGCATGTTCAGACTAATGATAACAGTAATACTACTTTAATTCCTTTCAAACTTTTGGGGACTGAGAATTATAGAATCTGTTCTAGTGCTATGAAACTTGCCCTGCAGGCTAGGAATAAAGTTGGTTTTATAGATGGAACTTGTTTGAAAGATACTTATGTGACTAGTGATGTCTTAACTGCTCAGTGGGATAGGTGTAATTCTATTGTTCTTACTTGGATTATGAATTCTGTGTCTCAAGATGTGTATCTTGGTCTTGTGTATTCTGATAATGCTGCATCTATATGGAAAGAATTAGAAGAAACCTATGATAAGGTTGATGGTTCTGTTGTGTTTAATCTTTTGCAAAAAATTAATAGTGTTAAACAAGGAGGTAGTTCTGTGGCTGATTATTATCATAGGTTAAACTCTCTTTGGAGAGAATTTGATGCTCTCACTAAATTGCCTAAATGTGTTTGTGAAGTTAAATGTACTTGCGATGCTAGTAAGGAGTTGTTGATACATCAACAACTTATGAAACTTATGCAGTTTTTGATGGGCCTTGATGACTGTTATCATCCTATCAGAAGTACTCATCTAACCAGGGATCCACTCCCTGATGTGAAGGATGCTTATACTGTTGTTTCTAGAGAGGAATCTCACAGAGGTGTTCCTGAGAGTTCTGGTGTTACTGAGTCTAAAATGAATGCTTCTTCTTTCAATGCTAAGTCTTTTAACAATTCAAATAGAAGAAGTTTTAATAATAATAATAACACTAGAGGTAACAACACATACACTGCTAATAGAGGACCTAATCCTAATTTGAATTGTAAGCATTGTGGTAAAATTTGACATACTATTGATAGATGTTTTGAACTTGTTGGTTTTCCACCTAATTTCAAGAAAACTAATAATATTGGTCCTAAACAAACTTACAATGCTAATAATGTTGATGTTAAACCTGTTGGTAAGCAGTCTTCTGTGAATACTTCTACTGGTTTTACCTCTGAGCAGATGAGAAAACTTTTGTCTTTGATTAATGATACCCCACCGGGGAGCATACAAGCTAATATGGCAGGTAATGCTTCTTTCTTTAATGGAAATGTGTGGTTTAACATGAATTTTTCTAAGTTCTTTGTTTCTAAGTATGGTATTATGGTTAAGTCTGTTAATTTTGGTTGGATTATTGATTCTGGTGCTAATCAGCATTTAACTGTGTCCACTGATGGTATGTTTAATGTGGTTGATGTGTCTGGTCTTAATATTACTATGGGACATCCTAATGGTACTCTTGCTAACATTAGTCATGTTGGTAATCTTAGGTTGACCTGCAATGTTGTATTGTATGATGTGTTAGTTGTTCCTAACTATTGTGTTAGTCTTTTGTCTGTGAATAAGCTCATTAAGGATAGTAAGATGTTTGTTGGATTTGATGAGGATAAATGTTACATACAGAACTTGAAAAGACAGACTGTTCTAGGGACTGGTAGTGAATCTAGTGGATTGTATTTGTTTGATATGCATAGTGGCAATTCTGTGAGTGTGTCTAATATGATTATGTGCTTTAATGTTTCCAAAGATTTGTGGCATAGCAGACTTGGTCACCCTGCAGATCAAGTTTTATTTGTTCTGCAAAATGATTTAAAATTAACCAAGTCTGTTCATGTTACTGCTTGTGAAACCTGTCATAGGGCTAAGTAAACAAGGGAACCCTTTCCTTTGAGTGACCACAAGTCTGAGACAGTTGGTGAACTTGTTCACTTAGATTTCTTGGGTCATTATAAGGTTTCTAGTAGAGAAGGGTTCAAGTATTTCTTAACCATTGTTGATGATTTCTCAAGAGCTGTTTGGGTTTATTTACTTAAATCCAAAGATGAAGTTTTTGATGTCTTTGTTTCATTTACAAAACTGATTCATAATCAATTTAATGTTTCTATTAAGACCATTAGATCATATAATGGATCTGAGTTTATCAATAAGAAAATGTTTGAACTTATTAAAAACTTGGGAATCATTCAACAAACTTCTTGTACCTATACCCCTCAACAAAATGGCATAGCTGAAAGGAAACATAGGCACCTGCTTAATGTAGCTAGGAGCCTTATGTTTCAGGGGGAATTCCATTATGCTTCTGGTCTGATTGTGTTCTTACTGCTATTTATTTGATTAACAAGTTGCCTTCATCTGTCTTAAATGGTAAAAGTCCTTATGAAGTTGTTCATAAGAAAAAACATGATTTGTCTCATTTAAGGTGTTTTGGATGTCTTTGTTTTCAAACTGTTTTGAATAATCATGATAAATTCACATCTAGGTCAAATAAATGTGTTCTTGTTGGTTATTCTTCTGTTAAAAAAGCTTATAAACTTTTTAATCTTGATAACAGAAGTATTATCTTTTCTAGAGATGTGAAGTTTTATGAAACAATCTTTCCATTTAAAATGAAATCTAAAACTGTCAATGATACAGTTGATGACTTGATCACAAATAATATACCTAATAAGGAAGGTAGTCAATCATCCTCTAAAACAAATGATAAGACAGATACTATTAATGTAGAGGATGAGTCTGCAACTCATCATGGTGACTCCTCTGAGGGAAATGTTCCTAGAAGTCCCATACCTTTTTCATTAAACTCAGATTCTCCAGATGAGACAGATAATGAGCAACCTAGTAATAGAAGATCTAGTAGACCTTCTAAACTGCCTGTTAGGTCTAATGATTATCTTGTTGAAAGTAAAGTTAAATATGGTGTTGAAAGATATGTGAATTATTCTAGGTTGAATTCTGTGAATTATTGTTTTTCTACTACTTTGAATAAGTCTACTGAACCTACTACTTATCAAGAAGCTGTTAAAAATATTAATTGGAAACAAGCCATGGATAATGAAGTTGAAGCCTTAAATAGAAATCATACATGGGATGTTGTTAAATTACCTTTTGGTAGGTTTCCTATTGGTAGTAAATGGATTTATAAAATCAAATATAAATCTAATGGTGAAATTGATAAGTACAAGGCTAGGTTGGTTGCTAAGGGATTCAGTCAAAGAGAGGGTATTGACTTTGATGAAACCTTTAGTCCTGATGTTAAGGTGGTCACTGTTAGATGTCTTATATGCATTGTTGTGTCTAATTTTGACCTTTGTATCAACTTGATGTGAATAATGCTTTTCTATATGGTGATTTGGATGAGGAAGTTTATATGTCTTTGCCTCTTGGTTTTGAAAGTGATAGTCCAACTAAGGTCTGCAAATTGAATAAGTCATTGTATGGCCTGAAACAAGCTCCAAGGCAGTGGAATGCTAAACTCACTGCTGCCTTGATTGAGCATGGATTTGTACAGAGCAAACATGACTATTCATTATACATCAAACAAACTGATGATGTTTTTTTGCCTTGTTGGTCTATGTGGATGACATTGTTGTTACTGGTAATGATAAAAAAGTTATTGATGAGTTTAAATCTTATCTGAGTAGTAAGTTCATGATGAAAGATCTTGGTATGCTCAAGTATTTTTTGGGTATAGAAATTTTGGAGAATGATAGTGGTGTTTGTATGACACAAAGGAAGTATTATATGGAGTTGTTGCAAGAATTTGGTTTACTTGCAGCAAAACCAGTCACTACTCCTTTGCCTGAAAACTGTGTTTTGGCTATTGATGAATCTGGATCTGATAAGTATCTTAAAAATATTAGTGAGTATCAAAAACTTTTGGGAATACTTATATATCTGACACACACAAGGCCAGATATTTCATATGCTCTACATTGTTTTAGTCAGCATATGCACTCACCATTACAATCTCATTTGAAAATAGCTTTAAGGGTTTTAAGATATCAACTCACCTGGAACTAGTTTACAAATCTATAAAGAAAATGATTTTAAACTAAAATGTTATACTGATTCAGATTGGGCAAAATGTCTTATAACAAGAAGATCTGTTTCAGGGTTTTGTGTTTTCTTTGGTAAAAGTTTAGTCATGGAAAAGTAAAAAACAAGCTATTGTGTCTAGATCTTCAGCTGAGGCTGAGTATAGATGCATGGCTAGTGCTACTTGTGAAGTTGTTTGGATTTCTAATGTGTTGCATAGTCTGCAAGTTAAAAGCTTGTATCCTATTAGTCTTTACAGTGATAGCATTTCTGCAATTCAAATTGCTGCTAATCCTGTGTTTCATGAAAGGACTAAACACTTTGAAATTGATGTTCATGTGGTGAGGGAAAAGGTTTCTGCAGGTGTTATTAAGACAGAGAAAATACCATCAGCTGATCAAACTGCAGATATTCTAACTAAAGCTTTAGGGACTGCTCAGCATAAAAATCTGTGTGGACAATTGAGCTTGTGTGATATGTTTGCTAAGTGATGTGCAGGTTTATGAAGTGTTTCCCAATTCAGTTTGAGAGAGGGTGTTAGCTAGTATGACAAACTGAAGGTCAACTTAAGTACAGGGACTAAAGCTGAACAAACTAAAGTATTATCAACTTTGAGCTGTGTTTAGCTGGAAGATGTATCTTGAGGGGCTAAAGTGTATCTATGAGGCTATATAACATCTCATCCGGATCTAGGGTTTCATAAGTTGCCATTATCTCATCTTCTCAGTTGTAATTTTTCTCTCATATTATTCTCTTAGGTGGTGTTTGTTTTTTGTAAAAAAATCCGAATGGGCTCTTAATGGACCAAATATCTGATTCGGTCAGAGTTTAAGAGCAAATAGCGTGTTTGTTTTTTTCTTTTTGTTCAGAAACGGGCAGAGGAGGAAATCTTTTGTTGAGCCAGACTTGAAATAAACATCTAACTGCCTCTTGTTCATAAAAAAAATTAGAAAAAAAAACAAGACTATCTTCTATCTCCTCCACAACCACCCAAAACTTTAATCCAACCTCATTTTCCCTATTCATAATCTCTGGCCTCCATACTGTTGCCGACCACGATGCCATTTTTTCTGCTACCACCCCACTGCACAACTCGTTCTAGGGTTGTAGCCTTGTAGGTGTGGATACACCGTAATTGATTAAAACTAACCAAAGGAATGAATATTTTATGATGAATATGAAGTGGTAAGAAGTTAAGTATTGATGATCATGAAGATAAATCATTAAAAAACCTTGTTTGATGATAAACATGATGCCGGGAACAATTGGGTTTTTATTTCGTTATGAAGATGAATGAAATCAAAGGAATTGGTGATGAACATTGAAGAAATTGAAGGGTTTAGAAAATTGTTTTCTTTTCTTTTTTTTCTTTTTTTGTTTTTGTTTTGTTTGTTGTTGTTAATTTTCTAAAAGAAATTAAATCTGACTAAAATTAAAGAAGTCAAAGATATGTGGTTACAGTTAAATGCTTTAGATAATGACCAGCAGCCTTGAATCTTGATAATTGATGCTACCTGATCGTGTAACCTTTTTCTTGTAACTTTTTTATGGACTACTTGCTTTAGATTTTTTATTAAAAATTAATATTGTTGTGGTTTTTCGTTTTTTAATATGAGTATAGTAAAATACGTGTACATGGTAGTAACAATTATAAAATGATGATGACGATGATGTTCAAGTATATCGGATCAACAATGTATTTGAAAGTTTATCATCGAGAGGAATTGCTTCATACGTAATAATGCAAACAATTCAGACATTTTTACGAATAAAGAAAAACAAACAACATTATCTCATTCAGATTCAGACATTTCCGCCTCAGATTCAGATTCAGATGTGCGAATCAGATTCAGATTCAGAACCTCTTAATAAACAAACAGCACCTTAGTCTTTGATATCATTCTTGATATCTAGTGTTAGGTTTAGTCTTGTTTAGATCATCCAATCTCTTTATTTGGGTGAATCTGAGTGTTGAGTGTTATTTGTATTGTGAGGTTTAGGTTGGTGCCTTTCTGAAAAGGATTAGCCATTGTCTTTGTATTTGTATTGGTAAGCACCGTTTGGGACTTATCTTCTTGAATTGTTAATAAAATTACACCAAAGGGGTGGTTGGTTGGGTGTATATCCGTGAGTATTGTGTATGTTCTGAACCATTGTTACATCTTTGACATTTTAATAATATATAACAAATTTTGCAGACCATCAGCTTACATAAGAATAAATTAAGATTTTATACTTTCACGTAATAACCCAGACTGTTATCCTTAATTTAGTTGCACGTAAGAACCATGATTGTTATAGTCTTGTAGCAAAAAAGATACTACTATATAGTCTCATGTTAGGTCGTGGGAATTTAGCTTTCAAACCTGAAAAACACGATTATGTCATGAAAAATAAAACAATAATTACATTTCACAATAATAATTCGAATGAGATCACTTTTTGATTGGATTTTTCAATCTATACAACTCATCAACCACACAAGAATGCAAATCACAAGTATTCAATGTTATAAGCAGGTGACAATTTTGGTTTGCTCAAAAAATGGATCAAGTAAAAAAAAAATTCTTTTCCTTTGAGAGCTAAAAGTATAGTTTATCCGGGGGTATTTGGGTAAGCTTTAGCTTCACAGCTTATACATTCGCAAGAATCCCCATTTTGAAAAGCTTATGCTTAATAGCTTATACCTTTGCAAAAAAATACCCGTATTTTTTGTCTAATTAGAATTCAATAACTTCTCTCATTTGAACAACAACCTGAATTGAATCTCATGCGGATTAAAAAAAAAGTCAATAAAAAAGAGATGTTAATGAATCAAATGTCTAACTGATTGTCGCGTCTTGTGTTTGACCATTATACCCGTTCTTTTATTACATCATTTGTTAGCCGACCATAAAGTCCAAAACTAAAACTTTGAACCCATTCCGATCGTTATACTTAAAAAAGGGCCCAGTTGACCTGAATTTTGACGTCGGGTATTATTTTCCAGCTCTAGTTATGAACGTATAGATGGATTTTGGTGGACCTCCTTGGCCGAAAGAAGAAACAAATACACACTATCGTATGATTAAATTGTAACATCCAACTACCATTATTTATTGGCGCATTATGGAGCATCTGGATATTTATATTTTGTTATTGAAAAGGTTTAGAGAGGCTTGTTTGGTATTAGCAAACATGAATCATAGATATCTGAATTCCTTGATTTGAGCCACAAGCCCACAATCATGTACATCCTAGCCTGCATAACAAAAAAAGAAGTTGCTTGATATTATCTTTGTGGCCCAATCACCAACGATCTTTTGGAGATTAATTTTGGATGATTTAAGCAAAGGTTCAAACAGAAGAGTAAAACCAACAATTATATTCGTTTTTAGTTTTTTTAATTTACCATAAAAATGTTATGTATATTTATGCGACCTTTTGTTTTGTTTGTGTTTTCCTTCATTATGAACTAATTTTACAATGTTTCTGTTTAGATGGGATAAGTATTAATTAGTGGTTGATTATTGTATCGGTGGATAATGTATTGGTCTTGTTAGGTCAAAGATCTGCATGTATAGTTATATCACTATTTTTATAATTTGCCCTCTTAGCAACGAGATTTGTGATACGATCTCTTATAAAAATATCTTTGTTTACCTTATCTATAAAACCACTAGTAATTTTTAAGAAAAAACATAATATCTTCCCCCCTCCATGATAATCTTTTAGCTCCGCTCTACGTGTAAGATATGACTCGACTTAGCAACCATGTAATCAATTAGATAATTAAATTAGGGTTTACATAAATGTTGTCACAATAATGCACTAAAGATGAGTTCATACAAGGTAGGCTAAGGCAATTTGGGTGTACATTTGGGGGTGGATTGTAAACAAATTCTTCCTTTAAGTAAAATGCTTAAAGTTAGAAACGAAAAAGATAGGCTCTGAGGGGTGTACTAGGGGTATCGTTGTATATTGATGTACATCGCAATGGTGGTGGGAAAATTACTGGTATCAGAAGTCAATGAATTAATTATCATTGGTACATTACAATGGGTCGTATCTCTTCCTAATGCCTCTATCTTGTAGAATATTCCTTATAACCAATGTAGTCTCACATAGCGGTCTCGATAACTCACTAACGCAGTTCTAGAATCTAGTACTATTCTTTGTTCTATTATATGCTTCTAATAATAAATGCTCTTCCTAACAAATACTAAGGGAAACTTCAATATTTTCCGGGAATTTTTGTTATGTTGTCGTTTCTGCTGTCATACAACTCTATCCATGAGTTAGATAAGAAAAGTTTTACTCATTATGGGTAAAATTTTTAAATTGGCGCTTAATCGCCCACAAATTATTTCTCTTAGTTATTCCACTCCTATCTTAATTTAGTCAAACTATGAAATTCAATTTAGTTGCATTTTCTAATGGTTATCATCAAATTTACCCTTCCTCCCCCCCTTCTTATTCACTAATGTCACACCCCGCCAAGGCGGAAACGCGAGTGTGTAACTTCATGGATATCATCACAACACCTGGTGTCTAAATAGAGAAATACTACATGCACATAAGATAGAGCAAAGTACAAACACAAAGTGTTGTAACAATACCCCAACATATAATAACCTAACTATAATCCAAAGGTATCTTTAATAAATCTCAAAGTACCAAGACATATTCGTATCACAACCAAATTCAGATAAAGTCAAATCCAAACATAAACCAAATTCTTCAAATGCAACTAAGTCTCATCTAATTACTACTCTCACTTTGGCGTTAGAATGTTCACCTGAAAATGATGCTTAAAACGTCAACATAATGTTGGTGAGATGCATAGGTTTAAGACACACATTCACACTCGAGGCAACCAGTTCACTGTGATTATAAAACATAGCTGGACGAATAAATATAGTTATCATATAGGCTAACATGCAATCACACAATAAAAAGGCAACCATTGGGACGGAATGTGTCCCCTGCTCCAATATTGGCACCAATTAGGTCGCATGCGCGAGCAACAGGATAAGCATCCTCCCAATTGAACCACTGATATAACCATTGGCACGGAATGTGTCCCCCGCTCCAATATTGGCACCAATTAGGTCGCACGCGCGAGAAACAGGATAAGCATCCTCCCAATTGAACCACTGATATATATCCACGATAATCTCATCACAACATATAATCATCACACCGTATAATCATCACACATAGCATTCATACGATAACATTATAAGTCCAAGCTTTTAGACCACATATAATCACAGTAACTCAAATCATTGAACACAAGCATCATTCCCATCCCAAGTTTAAAACAAAGTAAAAAGTATGGGACTATGAACTCACCTCAACTTTGCAGCTTCCACAAACACAAATCACAAATCTATATAACACAAATAAGTTCATGTTACATATGGCCAAGCTATAAGCTATAACCTATGTAATACTCATATGATTGATGTCTAAGGTTCATATGACCCACCATGGATCTCCTAGACTCCATACTAAACACCACCAATCACTAACATTCATTAAATCCCTTGCACAAACAATTTCAGAAAACGCAAAATTTTATGGTACATTTACCCACATAAAATCACGACAAAACAAGCTCCACAACTCACACAAAAATTTACCACGGTCCCTTATGTGTAGACAAGCTATCCTCAGAAGGCCATGCACTCTAAACACACAAAGGTACCCATAAGAAAATCAAACTTGACAACTATCCAGATTCGGATCTGAACGCACACTAAAAAGTTTTAATCAAAATAAAATACTTCTACAAATTTTTATCGCGAATCCTTTTCGTTGAAGTCTAAGATAACCTAAAACTTAACTTTCTCAGAAGGGCTAACCTAGATATCACTTTTTCAACCACAAATCACTATCAAACTTATACCCAAATTCTGTCCCGGTTTAACAGCTTTAACACCTTATTTTGTAAAACTCAAAAGACCAACTTCCAGACCTCGAAATCAATCGTGGTTGGACTTTTTGGAAAGCTCTTTCTCTGAGCTATAATTTAGACTCAAAATTCGTGATCTAACTCATCTCCATCTATTAAATATCTTCGTATCTTTACAGCATTATATTTCTGTCTAAACCCTAACTCATTAACTAACGCGTTTAATGACCAAATCTCTTTACCAATCATCATAATATTATTAACCAATGATCCCAACATGTTTAACATCATTAATTTACAGAAGTTTACAAACCCTAGATCCATCATAACTTGTATTACATGAATCAAATCAATAATTAAACAATTAAGGGATTACTAGGCATACCTTAGGCTTGTTTTCTTCACAAAATTGAAACCCTAACTTTTCCTGCTTCTGTTGGTTCGACCCTAGACTCCCAAAAACGTTTTTAGGGTGTTTTTGGTTTGTATTTATAATACCCTATTAATATTCTAGATAATCTTTTAATTAGGAATTGTAATTGGACTAAAATTTAGTTTCATTTTTCACTTAAAACACCCCTTGGGCCGCCTACCCCTATATTATATATATTTTTTATTTTTTTAATTAAATTTAATTATTACACTCAAAACCTTATACTTTTGATATTTAATAACATCCCATAACGAAACCTAACGTCTTACGCGATAAACCTTAATTTTCACGTCGACTCGGAAAATTATTATTTTCAAAACCGAGTTTCCAAAAATAGAATTTCACACTCTTTATAAATATTACTCACAAAAATAACCTCCTCGTAACTTTCTAACGCTCAAATACTTGAACAAAGACTTGTCACGCAAAACCACAAAACACCAAAACCACACAAGTCATTTCTACACCACAAAGGCGATCAAAATGAACTTATCCCAACACCAACATTACTCAACTCACAACAATAATACCACGCAAAGGGATTTAGTGCCAACACACTCTCATATCATACATATATCACTCATATATCTCACAGATATCACTTCAATCACTTAAAACATGCCCAACAAGCATCAATCGAGTCAAGACTATCAGTTAAACGGACCTGCTAAAATCACGGTTTTTACACTTAAGATGAACATTGTCCCCAATGTTCAAATAAAAAGATGTAAAAGTAAAGAAGGTAAAAGAATGAAAACAAATACTCCCCTGATTCGCTCGGTGTGGATAATGCGGTAACATGGTTAGATCCTCCTCTAAGAAAATGAACGTAAAAAGCTTCCATTCCAGAATATAAATCATCTTCTTTTCCAATATAACCTGTTAAACATGACAAAACAAACATAGCAAACCTCGCGTAAAATCGACGGCAAAATCTATATATAATAAAATCCTAGAAAGCAAGTAAAGATATAATGCTTGTGGAATGAGTATTTGTAGATTCCTGGAGTTTATAAAATACGGGTTTAATTAAAACTTTACAATTCCGGTAGAAAAACATAACTTGCAAAATTTTTCTAGAATTTTACACCTGACGTCGTCAGGTTTTAATGCTTGACGCCGTCATAGTGATCTGACAGAAATTTTATATTTCGTTTTCGAAAAATTTCCAGAAAAACCTATGCATTAATTCCTGGAATTCCTGCAAAATATTCATTTTGACTCGATACAAGCATTTGACTCAAACAAATACTAATATGTATGTTTATTTTATATTTTTACGATTCATGTTCAATCTTGTTCTTATAAACAAATTTGGATTTCCCTTACACTTATCTTTTTGCAGAATACCTTTATATGTAGTTAAGACGAAGTTAAAAACAAAATAAAGCATTTTCACAAATTATTTTGAAACATGAACAATAACAATAAAAATAAAGCATACATACCGAAGCAAATAAAAATCAAATAAACAAATAAGCAAACAAATAAAGCTTGGGTTGCCTCCCAAGAAGCGCTTTTCTTTATTAACGAGTCTTGTAGCTAGACTCAAAGTTACTCTCACCTAGTGTCACTAATGCTCACGTATCCGAGTGCGAGCCATCTAATTGTTGCCTCGTCTTGCGTATAGTCATCACTTAGCTCTAAACATCCGTGATAATACCTCTTATTCTTTTCATGTGGATATTTAAGCCCTTTTCTTATGTCATTTTCACTTAATATACCATGAGGAGGAAGCCTATTACATCTCTCAATAGAAAAGTCCTTAAACCTAGGGTGCGCACGGGGAATTTGATAGACAAAATCCTCATCCCCGTCTGAGAATGTCATTAACCCTTCATTTAGTTTTTCATCTAATCCGGTTAGCCTTTTGAAGGGCTTCCCAAACACAACTTGGGTAAAGCTACTATCAATAAATTCTCTTAGATCCTCCATAATCATAAAATCAACTTGATAGACAAAGCTTCCTACAAACACATGCAATGTCTTTGCCCTGGCAACAATGTTATCTCCTTGGTATTCTAACCCATTCACCATGATTTTGTTATATTCAGTACGCAAAATTATGTTCATTGGTAAAGATGAGTTAAGATAGGCATCAAAGCTCCTAAATCCAATTTTACAAGGAAATTGCATATTAAACAAACTATCTTTCTCAATCTTTGTCCTAGGGTCAACATACTTGAGAGGATCAGCTTCCTCTTTTCCCTTAATATCATCTATAACTTCCCAATCACCTAGGTCCTCATCGGAATCCGAAGAATAATAAAAAAGGCCATTTTCATGGTCGGTGTCTTGGTCAGATTCATCCATATCAGAATTATTGTTAAAGTGATGATTGGGTGACAGATTTGGTGGGTTTTCGTTTTCAGCAATAGGGGCAGATTGGGCAGTTGGAAATTCCTACGACGGAAAACACGAATAACAGGGATCAAACAATCAATATTACTCATGAAGAAGTAATCAGAAACTACGAACAAAAGCACAAAGAATAAGATAGACTAAAGAAAACCTATAAAAATAAAATAAAAATCTTACTAGAAAGGAATCTAATGAGTAGACCTAAATAAAATAAAATTCAACCTAAGGAATAACTATTCCCCGGCAGCGGCGCCAAAAACTTGATGCGTGTATTGCGTCTACACAAAAGGTTTTACCTCTCAAGGGATCTTGAGAAGCTTGCAATCCCCACCAGGCAGTGTACCTGACCGATGTAGTATAGTGTAGTGGCAAGTACCGGGGGATTGATCGTTCTACTTGGGGAATAGTGTTCGTAAGGATTGAAAACTACTCTATATAGGTCTAAGGGTGAGGGATGATTCTTTTTGTATTTTTATAATTTTATGAAAGCAAGTAAAAAATCTCGGTTTTTGGAAGAGTGGACGGAATTAGTTGCTAGTCAACTAACCCACATAACTACAAATGCAATAAAAATTAAATGACAAGAAAATAAATGTGAGGAAACTCTTATATGGAGAAAACGTGTTTACTTAGGTTTCACTACTCTCTAGCTATCTTTTACCGGTTGATTAGTTTGTTATAATTACATGGATGACGGGTTGTATTCCTTAATACCATTCGTGGGGGCGTGTACGTCCTTCCCCAACTCTATAAGCTCCTACCTCTTCCTATGGCGACACGTTTAGTATCCTAACCATGGCCTTATTAATAGTCACTTATGCATTAAACACAACCAATTAAATCGTAGTGCACATCCGAATCATGTTTCCTAAGACGTTCAAGCAACTTACCAATTGGAAGTTAGCCAGTTTTCTTAAGCCTAACATTGAAATCATTCATCCACAACAATTAATAAACAACCATCATCCAATAATCAATAACTAGGTTTCATTACATCTGAGCACAAGAAAAACTTGGCCTAGCATGTTAATGTAAAGACAAGCATAAGATAAAATCAAACAACACATAGACATACTGAATGATTAATGGAAGACTTATCTTTAATTAAGCATGGATGAAACAAGGTTGAAAAACCCTTGAAAATACAGTAAAATTCGACCTAGGGTTTATCCCTAAAGTTCTCCCAAAAAGTTCCTCCCTTAATGAATGAAAATTAGAAAACTACATATAGATTTTACAACTTGACGGCGTTACCTTATAGCCTTTGACGCCGTTACCTCGCCACCAAAACACTTCTCGGATTGCTCAGATCCACTTTTGACGCCGTCACCTTTTAATCCTTTCTGGGCCGTCTCTCTTTCACTTATAACGTGACGGCCTAGGCGTCACAAAGCGTGACGCCGTCACGTGTTAATTCACCTAAACTTTCTGGAGCGTTGATAACATCAAATTTACCCATGATCTAAGTGTTAATTTCCCCCTAAAATACTCATCTTTTCTATTTATATGAAAAATATATACTCTTATTTCTTCCTATTTTGGTTTCAGGGTAAAGATGAGTAAAAGAAAGAACATACGCGGAAATGGAAGGACTTAAGCAAATATGTGGAAACTATGGATTCTGCTCTCACTACGGCGTAGAGGTTCATCAACCTACGCCGTAGCAAGACTTTATGAAGGTTACGGCGTAGAGGTTCATCTACCTATGCCGTAATAAGGAATTTATGAAGACTACGGCGTAGCCCATCCACTGGCTACGGCGTAGAGGTCCACTAAAGGGCTCTACGGAGTAAGCAACTCTCCAGCTACGACGTAAGCCCCAATTTGAGGCAGTGAAGAACTAACGAGGCCAAGGAAGAAGTTACGGCGTAGCAACCCTAGCAACTACGCCGTAGCAAGTATATTATCAAGACATTACGCCAGTAGCACTTGATCAAGCTACGGCGTAACACCAATTTACAAAGGTTACGGCATAGCAATCCAATCAGCTACGCTGTAACAAAGTCGGGCCTATAAATACCAGCCCTAATTCCGAGTTTATTCATTCACTTTTCACCACACAGAAGTTGGGAAAAACTCAGGGAGTAGGAGGAACAAAGTTCTAGCCTCATAGAAGTCATTTCCAAGGGAGAATTCACACACCAATCATAAGTTTATTCATTCCTTTGTTTTTTATTCAATTCATGTTTACATTTGTGATAATACAATCTTGTTTTACTGCAACTATGAATATGAGTGGCTAAACACCCCTTGGTGTTAGCCTAGTTATGAAATTGTTATTGTTATGATTTAGTTTTCTACGCATCTATTATCTATTGTTTGAATACTTTCATGGCGAGTCTTGGGACACTCTAGTTCCCGTAGAGTTTAGCATTGGTTGTTCCCTATTGACTTGTGGAATTAACCCTAGGAAGCAAGTCGCTAGGGATGTGACTTGGTGATAGCAATATCACCATACACGTGCGAATTAACCCTAGGACTACCTACCGATGCTATACCCTTAACAGAGTTAGAGGGGTGTAAGATCTGACCATGCCGCATAGAATTGTCCATGTTAGTAGAGGCACTTAATGACTCTTACATTTTCGTACCGATGAACCCAAGGCTTTACAATAGTTTTCGATAGGACAAGGTGTAAGATAGACGTAGGTGATTTAACCCTCTGATCCGCAATGAATTAAATCCCTAGATGATATGATAGGAGGCACTTATAGAAAACTAGTCATAATGATAACAAGAGTAGTAATTAGGTTAACACCATTTCTCCCTATTGATCTTTCTTCTATTTATTTACTTGTCTTGTTATTTACTTTTATTAGTTTAATTAATCTTTCAACTCAAAACCCCCTTTTAAACATGACACGAAACTTAGATAATTTCCATACACTTAGCTCTCGGGACGACCTCGGCTTTACCGTCTAGCTATACCTCATACGATCGGGTACACTGCCCGTTAGTGCATTAAGGTAGACCTTAGGTAAACGAGACTATTATAAATATTAAACCCTGGTCGGTAAAACCTGCATCAAGTTTTTGGCGCCGTTGCCGGGGTGCTAATAGGATTTTATTTAAGTTTTTAATTTTTGTTTTATTTTCTTTTCAGTACTCACGGTTATTTTCAAGTTTCAGGTACCATAGCAGAGATTGACATTGATAATCTCACACTTGAAGAATATTTGGCTCTTACATGAGAAGAGCAAGGGCCTGGTTTGGTTAGGCCGGCTATTGGGAATGACATGCAGTTTGAAATTAAAAATCAATTCATAAGGGAACTGCGGAAAGACCCATTTTCAGGAAACAAGACGGAAGATGCTCACGAGCACATTGACAATGTTCTTTACATTGTCAGCTTGTTCAACATTCCAGGAGTATCTCATGATGTGATAATGCTCAGAGTATTCCGATGACATTGACTGGAGCAGCTAAAAGATGGATCGATAGGTTACCAGTAGGGACGGTGAACACTTGGGTTCTCTTGAAGAAGCATTTCATCCAAAGGTATTGCTCTCCTTCAAGGACGGCAAAACAGCTTGAAGACATTCACAACTTCAAGCAAGACGAAGATGAAACATTGTACCAGGCTTGGGATAGGTACAATGATCTTTTGTACAAGTGCCCTACGCATGATCTCAACAAGCAACAAATAGTCAACATTTTTTACAAAGGGATCAACATCTCAACCCGCCAAATGCTAGACTCTCAGGGACCAATCCCTGGAATGACTCCTGCTCAAGCCTTAAAGGCTATTGAAGATATGGCGGACTACTCTCAAAAGTGGCACGAAGGTGGAAATAGTAGGAGTATTGCTGGAAACTCGGATGGAATTACTATAATCACCAACAAACTCGAAAGCTTGGGGCGTGACATGAAGAAGTTAAAGGAGAATGTCCACGCTATTCAAGTTGGTTGCGAGGTTTGTGAAGGACCCCATTCATCTAAAGATTTCCCTTTGAACGAGGGCGATGGAAAAACAGAAGAAGTTAAATATGGGGAAGGTAGACCATTCCAAGGTAACAGTTATCGTACAAGGCCATTTGGATATAATCGGCAACCTTATGGGGGAAAGAAGATCAAGCCTCGAGGATACTATAAATAAGTATCTCAAAGATTCTAGGAAGAAACAAGGAGAGCAAGATATATGGTTAAAGAACTTTCAAGAAGCCACTAACAAGAGCCTTGCTAACCATGATGAATCTCTCAAGAATCTTGAAGCAATGATTGATAANAAATATGGGGAAGGTAGACCATTCCAAGGTAACAGTTATCGTACAAGGCCATTTGGATATAATCGGCAACCTTATGGGGGAAAGAAGATCAAGCCTCGAGGATACTATAAATAAGTATCTCGAAGATTCTAGGAAGAAACAAGGAGAGCAAGATATATGGTTAAAGAACTTTCAAGAAGCCACTAACAAGAGCCTTGCTAACCATGATGAATCTCTCAAGAATCTTGAAGCAATGATTGATAACTTGGACGATAACATCCACAAGAATAATGTTATGGAAGAAAATAAGAAGACTATCGTAGCATGCTAAGCAGTTTTCACAGATGATGATGGAGAGAACATCCTTTCACAAGAAAACACCGAACCTAATGAAAAGATGTCTTGCCAATTACCAAAGAAGGAGGATAGCTCAGAAATCTTTATGGTACCCTGCAAAATTGGTAACTCTGACTTATTTGCATTAGCCTATTTGGGATCTAGTATCAACATTATGCGATTATCTCTATTCCTATCCCTTAAACTAACAAGCCTCAGGAAAACTAGTTTGCGGGTCGAAATGGCTGACACTACTAAAACGAGCCCTATCGGGATAGTAGATAATGTCATCCTTAAGTTCAACAAATTTTTGTTCCCTGCGGATTTTGTAGTTATTTGCATGGCTAACATTCCAAAGGAGGACCTAATTTTAGGAAGACCGTTTCTCGCTACTGCACACACCAAAATAGATGTGTTTAAGAAACAGATATCGTTTGGGGTATACAATGAGAGGATTGTGTTTAATATGAGTATGGTTTCCTTGATTTTGCATAAGGAGGAAGCGAGTTCTTGCAAGGCTGATCAGATAGGAGAAGAAATCTCACCAATACTTCAAATCTCCGATGATGTGTTCTCTTATACAACCCCATTGTGCTCTAAGCATGAGCAAGAGGTCAACTCATATCCGGATGACGAATCTTTTTGGGATGACACTGATGAAGAGGATAAGAGATTACAAACGGGGGATGAGGAAGGAGGACCGGTGACTATTGCAGCAAAACTTCACTGTTGTGAACCATCAACGACTATGGTTAACGGATCAAAATTAACCCTTCCTACATGTGCTCCCCTTGTCAAATATTGTAATGGAGGGGTAATGTTTTGGAATAGGAGATTAAAGAAGGAAGCAAAGGTTTGGTGGTGTTTTGAAGATGAGCGGATTATCAGTAAAACATGGTTTCAAGTCCATTTCATGAATGCAAAGTTGAACGAAAAGGTGGAATGAACAGTTCACTATTGTACGCCCGCCATTATGACATATAGAGGAACAACCCAAGCTTAGCCTACATGTGATCCATGCAAAGAAGAATGTGATGGAGGAAGAATGCCCGAACTAAATCTAGTCAAACGTAATGAATGGGCATGTTTTAACGCAAACAAGAGAAATCAAGTAGGTTACCATGGTATATCATTTGAAAATTGGATTAAGGTGAAGTTCGGAGATAAACAACTAAACAAGAAAATGGAGATGCAATATCGTGATGAATGGGTCAAGGCTAACTTCTTAGTTGAAGATCGGTATAGCATGACGCCGTACATCGCTCCTAATGTTTGGGACCACTCACCAACTCCGTGGAACAAAGAAAAGGGCAAGAGTGCCCTAGGACCTACTTGAAGGACGTGACAGTGAGTCTAACTTAAAGACTCGATAATAAACAAAAGTGCTCTTTCGGGAGACAACCCGAATTATCCTTTTCCTTTTATTTTTCTTTATTTTGTTGCTTTGGTATGTTTTGTACTAATAATTTGCAGGTACTAAAGGAAGCATTGCGATGGGGAACTAATTTTTGGACTTTTGCACCAAGAAAAATTCTCCAGACCTTTGCTACGGTGTAGCTCCTCCTTTGACTACGCCGTAGCAACCCTCAGGTGTCATTCTGGATAAAATTGGCAACTACGGCGTAGCACCCCATTTCAGCTACGCCGTAGCCACCTTCAGTACCTTAAAAATGCTTTTTATTTTAACAAAAACACTATTTAAACTTGTATTAGTTTTTAAATGAACTTTGTGGGTGTGTTCCCTGTAAACCCTCACGAGACTTCACTCGTCCATTGGGACACCAAGTGGTTTAAAAGGCTTGTTGCATACGCTAAATGCAACCGTGATTCCTACGAAAGTGAGTTAGGTTTTTCTTTTTATTTTTACGTTTTGTGCTTTTGGTAGTTGTGTGATTCCAGGGAATAGAAGTTTGCTCATTAGGCGAAGCGAAGGCACGTTTTTCAACATGATCCTTCTACCATTTTCAAGAGCGAATTTCAGGGAAGTTCTCGTTCTAATTCTACTTTTCCTCTTTATTTTTATTTTACGTACAAAAGGGACTTTGTACAACTCAAGTGGGGGGACGGGAGTAGAATTATATACTTGAACTTTATCTTGCCCCATTTTTCTAGTTTATTTTGAAAAATTATGCCAATTTTAAAACTTTTGACATGTTTTTCCGAACCTAACTAGAATGGACCTTAGCCGAGCACATTAACCCTTAATACCATGGTGTGGTTTAGCCTATTTCAGTTTCCCCTGTTTTACCTCAAATCCACCAAATTATGAGTATGCTGGTAGTTTGTAAACTTTAGAACTTGGCTTTTACATCATTTTGAAACCATAGACGCGTAGTGTATTGAGATTTCTTGATACATTTGGAAGAAACTTTTTAAGAAGGCAATACTTTAGGATTATCACCCAAATAACCTATATGTGTGTGTTTATCGATTAGTCACATTGACTATTCGACCCCCGTGTTAAACCCTTTGTTGCACTCACCTTTAGTGCAAGATACCCCTAGATACACCTTTTTGAACCTATCCTTTCGTTTCTTACCCATATTGTTTCGATACACCTATACACCTTAGCCTACCGTGTAGTCTTAGTTTACGGTTGGGAAGTTGCCACTTGTCCTAGTTTGAGGTTCAAGTCAAGAGATTCAAGAATCACACCTACATTGAAGACAAATCATTGAAGATCATGATAAAACCCACTATTGTACATGTATTGTTCATCCCAAGTGGGGGGATATGTTTATTGTATTAGTTATAAAAAAATGTGAATTTCCGTATGTAGATATGTTATCTTTGGTGCAACCTTGTATAGCACCATAATAAGAGCTTTGAAGGAATTAGTATCGAAGAGGCCACTTCGGTCATATCTGAAGAATGAAGTTGTTGGTTCTTAACCACCAACCTGAAGACCAAGTGAGGTGCCCATCGTGACGTCCTCTAATGGCACACACTTGTTACATGATCCAATTCTTGCGTTTTGAAGCTTTGGCTTTGGATGAACGACAAGTGGTAAAAACTCGGTTATAGGCTAAGACTATTTGCTTTCTTTTTCATTTTACACCATTATTATGCATCCCATGTCTTATCCTACCCTCTAGTTGTGAATCATGGTTAGGTGAGGGATTTGAGCAGTCATTGGTGTCTTGCCCAGCGTTCCGGTCATGTACCATTGCCTTTGTCGCCTTTGCCGTAGTATGTTAGTAACAATGCTACACCCAAAAGCCTTATATGTGTTCACCCAATATTGCCTTTAAGAATTGTTTCGACCTTAGCTCTAGTGGTAGAGATTTGTGTAACTGCCAAGCCTATGATAGAATACATTCTATGACTGTGCGTTGAGTGATCACCCCAAAATTAACACTTACATTAGGAGAGAGATGTTAGTGTTTGTTCCAATTTTGTGAGGTGTTCGGCTTTGATATATTCTAGCATAGGGAGTTTTTAAATTCATATTCTCCAGTTTCTTGAAGGGTATCTTTTTGAAAATTATTCTAATAAGGTCTACTTGAGGGCAAGTAGAGTTCAAGTGGGGGATATTTGATAACATCAAATTTACCCATGATCTAAGTGTTAATTTCCCCCTAAAATACTCATCTTTTCTATTTATATGAAGAATATATACTCTTATTTCTTCCTATTTTAGTTTCAGGGTAAAGATGAGTAAAAGAACGAACATACGCGGAAATGGAAGGACTTAAGAGCAAATATGAGGAAATTATGGATTCTGCACTCACTACAGCGTAGAGGTTCATCAACCTACGCCGTAGCAAGACTTTATGAAGGTTACGGCATAGAGGTTCATCTACCTATGACGTAAGAAGGAATGTATGAAGACTACGGCGTAGCCCATCCACTGGCTACGGCGTAGAGGTCCACTAAAGGGCTCTACGGAGTAAGTACCTCTCCAGCTACGACGTTGATAACGCTCAAAAGTACCTCTTCAGCTAGGACGTTGATAACGCTCAAAGTTAACATGTTTTTAGAAGCGTTATTAGTGTTTTTGTGTATGTTATTTGGTTAATTTTATATGCTTTTGCCACTAAATCGTCTCAAAGTATGTTTTTGTAGCATATGCAGCCAAATGTAGGAAAAAAGGAGAAAAAGTGAAGAAAATGAAGTATATGCGATTACAAGAAGATTCCGAAGTTCAAAATCCAATCTGTGACGCATCTCATAAGGAGAACCTAAGTTTTGTCATTTCAAAGTTCCAAGTTCAGAGTTAATCAAGTTTGGATAGTGCATAAAGATCTACGCAAGAAAAGTCGAACATCAAAGTTCATCATACTTTACCATCCGATCGGTTGGAGTCAATCCGATCGGATGGCCATAATTACCACATCCATCCGATCGGTGCCAACCCGCAACCGATCGGATGGAGTCCACTGCTTGTTTATACCAACTTCTTGTGCACGAATCTTGGTCTTTTGTCCCATTGTTCTAGGCCCTTCTTAGTGTCCTTTTGTCCAAGCTCCAGCATTTATGTCCCTATTCATTACTAGGAGTATTTGACAAGCCTAAAAGGAACCCAAGAGTACTCCATTCAACACACAATTCAAGAGATCATTTACTCTCATTACTGCTCTCAATTATTATCATCATCTAGCTCTCAAAGAAGGGAAATTCATGCAGAAAGAACCAGGAACTTTGGAGGATCAAGGAAGCAACTTTTGGAGGCCAAAAATCTCTAGAAACCATCACCAATACTTAGGTTATCAATACCTTGTCATTTGTTATCAATTCCAGAGCATTGTAAGACTTATAACCATGGATTCTAATGTTAAATATTCTGAGTTTATTTGCATGTTTGCTATGAGTGGCTAGTAGTCTTTTTACACTTGTTTTGATGATGATTTATGCTTAGTGATAGTTATGATTGTGATAACATGTTTTAATTCAATTTCAAGTCAATCCTAAGAACCAACTTGTACTTAGCCATTTCACCTAGTTGACATTTGTTGAGCATCACAGTTTAACTATCTGAATAATAGTCTTCAAGGGTCGAAAGATGTTATTCATTTCAACTAGTTAGCATAATCATTCCCTGTCTATGAACGGATTGCTTTTCACCATAATTATCTTGACTAGACAACAGAAACAAGAGTATACTGATTCGTACCATGAATGCTTTTATAACCATAACTCGGATTCGTTTGTAACTTTAGATTGGCGAAAGGTCTTAGATTGATGTTATAAACAATGTAACCGTTTTTGTCTTACTGAATGGGTCAACCACAAAATTATTGTCATTACCATTTCCAAGAGATATTCTGATTTGTAATAAGAGTTTGTTCTTGTGTTTAAGATAGTCACCATATCTTATGAACCTTGGATAGATCTTGAATTGATTGGTTTACACTTAAAGCTTGTTTTTATGAACTAAAATCTTGACGAAGGTTTAACTTGTAGAAACAATAGATTAGACCACCATCTAATTATCACAACCAACATGTTATCAAAAGTTATCACAATCATGTGTGTCATTAAGTAGAAAACTAGTCTAAACAAGTGTAGTTTTTAAATTATTGAATTTGCTTATTATCTTATTTGCGTACAATAGAGATTTACTTTTAGACTTATATTTTGATTCACTCACAAATCCCTGCGAACGATCCCGACTTACCATCATATCTTGCTATAACGGACGAGTACACTTGCTCGTATGTGTTGTTTCTAGATTCGGTAATTCATCCTTATAAATTTAAAACTTGCACTAACAAAACGCACATCAAGTTTTTGGCGCCGCTGCCGGGGATTTTGATTGTGTTTCTTTTAAGTTTTAAAAGTCCGTTTCTTTTCGTGTTCGTTTTCTAAAAAAAAAAAAAAAAAAAAAAAAAAAAAAAAAAAAAAAAATCAACAGAAGCATCCAACCGATCGGATTCCAGTTTTTCTAATTTTACCGAGCCGTCCAACCGATCGGATTGATATCCAACCGATTCGGATAGAACTTTCTGTTTCCGAAAATTTTATTTTTCTTGTTCTTTTGTTTAGGTAATTGACTCGACTCTCTTGGTAGTTGTATCAACACTCGTTCTACTACTAATAAGCTTAGTACACCTTTATCCAATCCCGAAAGTTTGTTTCGTAAGAAGAGATCTTCATCTATTTTTAATTGGTTTGATAATCTTTCCGAAGAACATCCGATTTCCAATCTTTTGAAACCAATACCCATGGCTGACGATCAACCCATGTGGGCCGCCAATCGAACCGTAGCACCCACTCCTGGAGCTGCTATTGTTGTCGCCGACCTTGGTGAAAACTTTACCGTTAAAGGTCACCATCTTTCTATGATCAAAGACCGTCAATTTCATGGCCGTTCGCGGGCCGATCCGCATAAACACATTGCCGAATTGTTGGATCGTTATACTCTGACCAAAGTATTTTATATAGCTTGTTAAAGGTTTAGCAGTCTTGGATAAATCCTAAACTACTAATAATGAAACACTGAATTACTCTGTTTAAGTATGCGGAATTACTTAACAAAGCTAAGAAGAATAACAAACTTCAACGATTATATTAATCACCTTGAATCTGCTTATTGAATACAGACTCACAAACAACCCTAATATCTCTAATATCGAACTTTAGCTTTTCTCTCTAAAATCGTATATATAACTAATATCGATCTAGGAATCCTTTTATAGATACAAGGAAAACCCTAGTCGGTTTACAATACTTGAACGACAAGTAAACTATCTATAACTATAGAATATTCTAGACTTTACATAATATTCCTTCAACTAATCTCTAATATTGTCAGTATTTATCCTTTAGCAGTACTTTGACTTTATCCAACGACCAGTACTTTGACTTTATCACTTCAGCAACACTTTGATGTCCAGCAGTACTTTGATCTTTATACCCCAACACGAATTCATTGAAATTTGTGGCATGTTTCGTTATGGAAATACCAATGTCGATGCTATTAAGCTCAAACTTTTTCCATCATCACTCGCCGGAGATGCCAAAGTATGGTATAACGAATTAACCTCAGGAACTATCAATAATTGGGAGGCGATGAGGCAAGCTTTTGTAAGCCGATTCTTTCCACCTGCCATGTATGATAGACTAATGGGAGAAATCCGTGCTTTCACACAAAATCCTAATGAATCTCTTGTCGAAGCTTGGCTTCGCATGAAAGATTTGCTTCGAAGTTGTCATGGTCATAATTTAGGACGAGGAACAATAATCCAAATCTTTTATCATGGTCTTAATGAAGCATCCCAAGCAATCCTTGATGCCGGAGGAATTTTTCTTTACAAAACTCCTAACAAGGCGTATCAACTTCTCGAAGATCGAGTACTCCTTAAACTCGATTGGTCAAAAGATTCCAAAACCAAACCCATACGAAAAACCATTGCTTTTGCCGAAAGTTCAGATAATTCGAAACTCATGGAGAAAATAGAAGACTTGATTTCTAAAATCGACTCGCAATACAAAGATATAAAAGGAGAAATGAAAGAAATGCGAGATGGCTGTAATAATTGTGGAGGAAATCACACATAATCCGAGTGTGATGACCAACCTATGAATAGACCCAACGAAGGGGAAGCCAAAAGGAGGATATCGTGGAGGAGGTTTTGGTGGTAATTTTTACGGAAGAAGTTCTGGAAATTGGCAAGACCACCAACAAAGGGATAACAACCGTGATTCTCAACCCCGAACAGACAACCCAAACCCACCAAATTCCGATAAAAAGGAAGAGTCTGATTTCGAAAAAATGAAACGAGATTTCGTAACTACTCAAAGAGCTACAAATGAGTTTGTAAAAACTCAATTTTTCAATCTCAAAACCAAAGTTGAGCAAGGTCAGAAAAAGCATCAAGCTTCTATCCAGGATCTTGAACAAAAATTTGGTAGAATTTCTAATCAATTTTCTTCTCGAATTCCTGGTACATTACCAAGTAACACCCAATCCAATCCAAAACCGTCTGGATCTAACGATAAGAGTTATCGTCCACCACAAACCAGAAATGAGCATATCAATGCTGTATTCACTCGAAGTGGTCTCTCATACGATCCACCACCCGTTCCTACCGATAATCCTATCAATCAAGATGAGGAAGAGGAAGAAGCTGAAGAAGAAACAGCTAAAGAAAAACCAACCACCAACCAAAGAAAATACCATTCCACCAATAAAACCTTATACACCGAAAATACCATATCCACAAGCCCTAAGAAAAGAAAGAAGAGAGGAGCGAAATAAGAAGTTTATAGAGATGATCAAAGAAGTTAGAATAAACGTACCCCTCGTTGATGTTCTAGCTGGAATGCCCAATTATGGGAAATTTTTGAAAGAACTTCTTAATAATCGAAACAAGTTGGAACAAATTTCCGCTACCGTTCTCAATGAAGAATGCTCTGCTATCATTCAAAACAAAATTCCACCGAAACTCGGAGATCCCGAAAGTTTTCTTATACCATGTACATTATGAAACAACATCACATGTGATGCTTTAGCCGATCTAGGTGCTAGTATCAATTTGATGCCCTATTCGTTGTATTCTAAACTTTCCATCAATACATTGAAACCTACTAAGATGAGTATAAGATTAGCCAACCATACATACCAATACCCAGTTGGGGTTTCTGAAAATATGCTTGTTCAAGTTGGTAAATTTGTCTTTCCTGTGGATTTTGTCATTTTAGAAATGGAGGAAGATAGTCGAGTACCCTTAATCTTAGGAAGACCTTTCTTAAACACCGCTGATGCCATGATCAAAGTCAAAGGCAGAGAACTCAATCTTGGAGTAGGAGAAGATCGAATCACTTTCTTAATCGATAAAGCAATGAAATATCCAAATTCCAGTGATGACACATGCTATAACATCGATGTAATTGATGAAGTCACTGAAGAAGAATTGGATGCATTACTTGACGATTCGAAACCATTCATGACTACTTCAGAAAAGATCAGTGAAACAGATTCTGATAAAGAATTTGAGGAATTCATGGAAGTAAAATTCGAAGAAGAAGAAGAAGAGAAAGAAGAGAAATTTGAAGATATCACTGAAAAAGATCAAATGAAAATCAAATCATCTCTAGAAGAACCACCCACTGATTTGGAACTCAAACCTCTTCCCAATAATCTCGAATACGCCTACTTAGAAGAAAATTCACTTCTTCCAGTAGTCATATCGTCGTTGCTCGAAACAAATCAAAAAGAAAGACTCGTTTCTGTTCTTAAGAAGCATAAACGCGCTTTTGCGTGGAAAACTTCTGATATCCCAGGAATTAGCCCAGATTTTTGCAAACACAAAATCAATTGTGAAGAAGGTACTAAACCCGTTGTAGAAAGACAACGTCGACTCAACCCCAATATGAAAGAAGTAGTTAAGAAGGAAATCATCAAACTTCTTGACGCAGGAATTATTTATCCTATCGAGGATAGTCCATGGGTGAGCCCAGTTCATTGTGTTCCAAAGAAAGGAGGAATGACCATAGTGACCAACGAAAGGAATGAATTAGTTCCTACTAGAACTGTCACTGGATGGCGAGTATGTATTGATTACAGAAAACTTAACAAAGCCACCAGGAAAGATTATTTTCCTCTACCATTCATGGATCAGATGCTCAAAAGATTAGCAGGGAACAAATACTTTTGCTTCCTTGATGGTTTTTCAGGATATTTCCAAATTCCTATCGATCCAGCCGATCAAGAGAAAACTACATTTACATGTCCTTTTGGAACTTACGCTTATCGGCGTATGCCCTTTGGTCTATGTAATGCACCTGCTACCTTTCAGAGGTGTATGATCGCAATATTCCAAGACATGCTTGAGACATCTACGGAAGTTTTCATGGATGACTTTTCCGTTTTTGGTGATTCTTTTGAAACCTGTCTTTCCAATCTCGATAAAATGCTTGAGAGATGTGAAGATGCACATCTAGTTCTTAATTGGGAAAAATATCATTTCATGGTGTCTAAAGGAATTGTGTTAGGACACAAAATATCAAGTTCAGGAATGGAAGTAGACAAAGCTAAAATAGATGTTATCACCAAATTACCACCACCAACTAATGTTAAAGCCGTTAGAAGTTTTCTAGGACATGCTGGTTTTTACCGCCGTTTTATCAAAGATTTTTCAAAAATATCGCGTCCTATGACTAAACTTTTAGAAAAGGATTCTGTATTTGATTTCAATGCAGACTGCATTAAAGCTTTCGAAACATTGAAAAGTCAATTGACTAGTGCCCCAATTATGGTTGCACCTAATTGGTCACTACCATTTGAACTCATGTGTGATGCAAGCGATTTCGCTGTTGGAGCTGTTTTAGGACAACGTGAAGGAAAGCATTTTCGTCCTATATACTTTGCTAGTAAAACACTCAACAATGCTCAACAAAACTACACGGTTACGGAAAAGGAATTATTAGCCATAGTTTTTGCATTCGACAAATTCAGATCTTATCTCGTGCTTTCAAAAACGATAGTTTTTACAGATCATTCAGCACTCAAATATCTGTTTACCAAACAAGATGCAAAACCGCGTCTTATCAGATGGATTTTACTACTGCAAGAATTCGATATCGAAATAAAAGACAAGAAAGGAGCAGAAAATCTTGCAGCTGATCATTTGTCACGTCTCGAGAATCCGAATTTGGAAGAATTAAAAGAAAATGAAATTAACGATTATTTTCCAGATGAAACTCTCATGACCATAGATAAAGATGATGATGAGGAAGTACCATGGTTTGCAGATTACGCAAATTATCTCGCAGGAGATATTCTTAAAAAAGGGATGAGTCACTACCAACGTAGTAAGTTCTTTTCGGAACTAAAACACTATTATTGGGAGAAACCTTACCTTTTTAAAATGTGCAAGGATGGAATGATACGAAGATGTGTTTCGGGTGCCGAAACAAGAAAAATTCTTGATGAATGTCATCATGGCCCAACTGGGGGACATTATGGTCCTTCCACTACAGCTAAAAAAGTTTTTGATGCTGGATTCTATTGGCCTACAATTTTCAAAGAAGCATATACTCTCGTTCAAAACTGCGATGCGTGCCAAAAATCCGGTAACCTTTCTCGTAGAGACGAAATGCCTCAAAAGAGCATTCAAGTCTGCGAAATATTCGACATTTGGGGAATTGATTTTATGGGACCCTTCCCTAAATCACACAAATACGAATATATCCTCGTTGCAATCGATTATGTTTCCAAATGGGTTGAAGCTGAAGCTCTTCCTACTAACGATGCACGAGTTGTTGTCAACTTTCTCAAAAAGCTTTTCGCTCGCTATGGAATTCCTAAAGCTTTAATAAGTGATAGAGGATCCCATTTCTGCAATAAACAAATGGAGAAAGTAATGAAACGATATGGAGTTCATCATCGTTTTGCTACAGCTTATCATCCACAAACTAGTGGTCAAGTCGAAAATACCAATAGAGCTATAAAAAGAATACTTGAAAAAACGGTTAAGGACAATCCTGCCGTTGGGTCAAGGAAATTAGACGAAGCTCTATGGGCATTTCGTACGACGTATAAGACACCAATTGGTACAACACCATACAGACTCTTGTATGGGAAAACATGTCATTTGTCGTTCGAACTCGAACACCGTGCTTACTGGGCGCTAAGAAGCTGTAATCCTGATCTAAAAATAGCTGGAGAAAAGAGATTTTTGCAATTGCATGAACTCGATGAGTTAAGACTTCAAGCTTACGAGAACTCCAAGCTATACAAAGCAAGAACCAAAGCTTGCCACGATAGAAAGCTGAGAATTCGAAAACAATTCAAAGCTGGAGATAAAGTTCTGCTCTTCAATATGAAATACAAGTTTAAAGCTCTGAAACTCAAGCCAAAATGGTTTGGACCATATGTATTGAAACATGGATTTCCATCAGGTTATGTTGAACTTTATGACAAACATGGTGGAAGTTTCATTGTAAATGGGCACCGAATTAAACTCTCTTATGATAAAGAGCAATTAAACATAATTTCTAATGAAGAAATTCCATCCGAATCTGAATATGAAGCTATCAAATTCATGGCTCCACACAAGGGAATGATTCCTTGGGCACACAATAATGGTTTTATCTATGATGCTCTTCCTAGAGCATGGGAAAAAGTTACATTGGAAAACATAGATGAAACAGGGGAGGGAATTGTGATAGGAAATGTGGTGTACATCTCTAAAAGGAATTGTAACACTACAACTACATAATCTATTCGAAGTTTGAGTCCGGCTGAGGACTCATTAATAAAACAAGTGCTTCTCGGGAGGCAACCCGTGTGTTTATTTTTAATATTCTTGTTTTATTTTCAGTGTCTACACCCTAAAGTTTTACCACTTGGTCAAACTTAAGTGTGGGGTGTGCCACTACTTTGAATAAAATTGCAATGCTTTTTGTTTGTTTGTTTTTGTTTTCTAATAATGCAGGTGTTGATTGCAAGAAACAGACGATTGGATAGAAGCATAAAAGCGGATATCATGGTTTATTTTCTCATTTCCCTACTTTCATACTTTTAAGTTCATTTATCACATTGAGGACAATGCTTAACTTAAGTGTGGGGGGTGAGTAGGTAAATAAGAAATTAAGTCTAATATCGAGTTAATTTTTCAATTTTGTTTGTCCTTATAATCTAGTTGTTTTCACACTTTTAGGAGTAATTTATTAGAATAACTGGATCTATCCACTGGAAAAATCAGTAATTTTGAAAGAATTGAGATGTATCCTGATTAATATTGCAATCCACTTTTGGATCGATAACATTTGCTAGCATACATTATAACCCTTTCCACTAAATTGTGAGGATTTGAGCCTGTTTATATCGAGCTTACATCTTATATGCTCGAATCTTTTGTTATGAGTGTGCCGGTGATTTTATTAATTCTAGAACTTGTACTTGTAAATCATTACGAGACCGTTGTGAGATTACATTTTTGTAATATAAGTATACATACGTGATAAGAGGCAACCTTAGGATTTTAACCAAATAGCTTTCCTTATTGATTTTTAGCTAGTCACATTGATTAGTTAATTTCCAATTTTAAACCCTTTTGTTAGCGTTCATCTTTAACGCTAGATACCCTTAGTTACACCTTCTGAGCCTTTCCTTTTCTTTTGATTAAAACCATAAAAATACAAAAAGATTTTACACTTTTTAGCCTAGCCTTACCCCTTAGTCAAGTCTTGGTGAGTTTTTAGCTTTATGAAGAAGTATATTATGAAGAAAGAATGGAGAAAGTGAAATTCAGGAATCAGCGATTGAAGCAAGTAAAAGTATAGTCATTACAGTATGAATGATGACAAGTGTTATGTATAGAGTTTATATATATATATATATATATATATATATATATATATATATATATATATATATATATATATATATATATATATATATATATA
>LBNU01012548.1:42678-103858 GCA_014162995.1 Artemisia annua
ATGTAATCTAATTTAGATTATGAAATGAGTTCGTGTATGCACTTGCACTTATAATCTATACCACTCGTTTTATTTCAAAATATGAATAATTGTCGGAAATATAATTTATACTATCGTATTAAGTCATAATGAATTTTACATGTTCATATAGTGTAATAATGTTATACGATAGTTATTTAGTGAATAATAGTGAAAATATAGGTTTTAGACGTAAGTATAACACTTGGTAATTTCTAAAATACGGCTAAAAATGGCTTCGGAAAACTAGTTGTAAATCAGAGAATATTGAGAGTTAGGAAATAAAATTGGTATTTCTGGAAAGCTTAGCACCAAGCCTAAATATGTTCAGTAGTGAAGTTTTGCTCACTGTGCCCAGATTTTAAGATAAATGGTCGAAAAGTATGGTGTTTTGGCCAAAACTGCCATTTCTGGGCAGTTTTTGTGAATGTTTGGATAGGTGTAGATTACTCATTTTAAGTCCAAATGACAAACGGCTTTTTGATTTGAAAACTAGGCCATGTGCTCTAACTTTTGTTCCTTGGAGTCCCAACTCCAGAACTGAGTCATTTGACGGGAAAATGGCTCCTAACATGGGTGTTTGTAGATTTTCTGGGTAGACTAGGAAAAAATTGAGTAATAGTGCTGGTAGAATTTTAGTGAACTAATATTCTTTGAAAAATCGTAACTTATTCGTTATAAGGCTGTTTCTCAAGTTCTTTATATCCCCGAAAAGGTAAAAAGGTATACTAACATATTTTCAATAGTTTGGTAAGTTTTGACAAGGTCTAAGGCTCGCTTTTGGTCAAACAAATTCGTACATCAGCAACATTTTTCCGGAAAAGTATTTATAGTTAGTATATTTTGTTTTTGGCATATCTCCTTCGTTATAAGTCCGTTTTTATCCGTTCTTTCGACCATGAATTCATCTAAAAGTGTATTTTCTAGTTCTTGGGTCCAAAATTAACCAAAACTCACTGAGTTTACCAAATTTTGAAATTAATGACAGTAGCTTTTTATATTGTTCCAAAAATGATTTTTTTTCCTAGTTTTTACTTGTCTAAGTCCATCACTAACAACATCAACAATCCCTTAATCTACCATACACCTTCTTAGGGTGTCATGGGTTCCCTAACATCATGTTTCAACCATTTCTCCAAAGGTTCACAAGTAACTCATTTTATACATAAAAATGATATAAAACTTAGGTTTAGTGGTATAAATTTTATATGCAAGTACAAGAACCATAAAAACACATAAACCTTGTAAGGAAATTTTGGTAGAACTTGTGAAAATAAAGTGATGAACTTACTGGGAAGATTACTAATTTTTAGGAAGAAAACCCTACTAATCCATAGGTTTATATTTCAAAACCTTGTAATGGATGATAATTACTACTTGTAAATATTGTTGTTCTTGAAAAATCTTGATCCTTCTTTGTGTTTGAATGTGGAACGAGCAAGGCAAGGAAAGAAAAGAAGGAGAGCAAATTTTTGATCTTAAATTTAGTACCATGCATGAATAAGAAATGCTTAAGTTATTAGTGGGATTTGTTGGGTGATTATGAGGACACCATGTATCCCTAGACACACATGGGCCGGCCACCTCTTCAAGGGGTGGTGTCATGGTCACAATTTTGTACAACTTGTTTTTACGGGGTACCGTTTAGTGCATAGTTTTGTAATTTTAGCGTTATCGGGTACCGGGTTAATTAAAAATAAAATATAACGGGACAAGACGGGATATAACAAAGTTGTAAAAATTATAAAAATATAATTTTTGTAAACATTAGGTATTTTGATAGTTATTACTTTGTTGGTGCAATATCTGTTATATATAGTTCAAGTAAAGTTTAATATTTGGTAGCTTACCAAAATATGTAATATATAGTTTTTATAAACCTTAGTGGAATCATGACTAATATAAAAATTATATTAGAGCCCTAGTGGAATTTGTTTGGTGCATCTGGTTAAAAACTAATAATATGTCTTATTATTTATATAAAGATAAATAAATAAGTATAACTTGAAAGTATATAATCTACGAGTGGGATAGAATGCAAATGATGTCGTGATGAAATGTAGACTAACCCTAGTCTACAAAATGTATGATGAATGATAATGTGACTTAACCTACCCGGTTTCGTCAAATGAATATCCGTAAACCCAGTTTACGTGTAATGTTGAATTGAAATTCAATGAATAGGAAAATGTCGGGACTAAGGAAATTGACCTGAAATTGAGAATTATGACAGTCGCCCATCCAAAAAGGAATTCAGTCCCTGAATTCAGCGGGTGTTGGTCTTGGAAGTTGACTCGGTGAAAAGATGCGGGTATTTGAGTCGCATTTGGTCTTCTCGTTCCCATGTAAATTCGGGACCTCTTCGAGAATTCCAGTGAACTTTCACGATATGAATTCGACTATGCTTCAGTTGTTTGACCTCACGGTCCATGATTTCTGCGGGTTCTTCCACAAAATTAAGCTTATCATCTAGCTGAATTTCTTCTAGTGGAATGATAGACGTCTCATCAGAAAGACATTTCTTGAGATTTGAGACATGAAACGTGTTATGAATGTTGCTGAGTTCTGACGGAAGCTCAAGCTTGTAAGCTAACGGACCAATTCTTTCTAGAATCTCAAATGGCCCAATGTATATCGGGTTCAACTTCCCGCGTTTCCCAAATCGTATCACGCCCTTCCAAGGCGAGACTTTCAACATGACTTTTTCCCCAACTTGGAATTCCAATGGTTTGCGTCGAATATCTGCATAGCTTTTATGTCGACTTCTAGCCGTTTCGAGTCTCTCTCGAATTTTAATTATCTTTTTAGTTGTGTCACGTACCAACTCCGGACCAGTACATTGTGTATCACCAACTTCGGCCCAACAAACTGGTGAATGGCATTTACGACCATAGAGTGCCTCAAACGGTGCGGCTTTTATGCTAGAATGGTAGCTGTTGTTATAAAAACTCGATCAATGGCAACTGGTTAGCCCAGCCATTTCCAAAGTCGATCACACATGCCCTCAGCATGTCTTCAAGTTTTTGAATCGTCCTTTTACTCTGACCATCGGTCTGAGGATGGTAGGCAGTGCTCATGTCTAAGTTAAATCCAAAAGAATCTTGTAATGATCGCCAAAAGTTTGAAGTAAAACGACTATCTCTGTCGGAAATGATGGAAACTGGTGCGCCGTGCCTCGAGACTATTTCCTTGATATAAAGTCTAGTGAGTTGATCCATGGAATAAGTCTCTCTAATTGGTATGAAGTGTGCTTATTTGGTGAGGCGATCTACAATCACCCAAATAGCATCGTAACCACCTGATGTCTTGGGAAGTTTAGTGACAAAGTCCATTGTAATGCATTCCCATTTCCATTGCGGAATTTCCGGTTGTTGAAGTAACCCTGACGGTTTCTGTTACTCGGCTTTCACTTTAGCACAAGTAAGGCATTTACTAACGTACTTAGCTATCTCAACCTTCATATCTGGCCACCAATAAATTCTCTTGAGATCTTGATACATCTTATCAGATCCTGGATGTATAGAGTACTTCGACTTGTGTGATTCATGCATAATTAATTCTCGTATTCCACCGTATAGAGGTATCCAACTTCTGTCCTTGAAACATAATACTCCATCCGATCTCTTCACAAAACCATTTGGGTTCTCTGGCATACCATAGATTTTCTCACTTGGTCGGTTTTCTTCCTTGAGTGCCTCAATCTGAGCCTCAAGAATTTTTGATGGTAACGGAGAAATAATTGTCATTCCCAATGACCTAACTCTTAGTGGTTTGATTCGTTCCTTCCGACTGAGTGCATCAGCCACAACATTGGCTTTCCCCGGATGATATCGAATTTCATAGTCGTAATCACTAAGCAATTCTAGCCAATGACGTTGCCTCATATTGAGTTCCTTTTGATCAAGTATATACTGTAATCTTTTGTGGTCTGTGAATACTACGCANNNNACTATTTCCTAAGAGTATTTGATTTGTAATAAGAGTTTGTTCTTGTGTTTAAGATAGTCACCATATCTTATGAACCTTGGATAGATCTTGAATTGATTGGTTTACACTTAAAGCTTGTTTTTATGAACTAAAATCTTGACGAAGGTTTAACTTGTAGAAACAATAGATTAGACCACCATCTAATTATCACAACCAACATGTTATCAAAAGTTATCACAATCATGTGTGTCATTAAGTAGAAAACTAGTCTAAACAAGTGTAGTTTTTAAATTATTGAATTTGATTATTATCTTATTTGCGTACATTAGAGATTTACTTTTAGACTTATATTTTGATTCACTCACAAATCCCTGCAAACGATCCCGAATTACCATCATATCTTGCTATAACGGACGAGTACACTTGCTCGTATGTGTTGTTTTTAGATTCGGTAATTCACCCTTATAAATTTAAAACTAGCACTAACAAAACGCACATCAGATGTCAGCCCCAATTTGAGGCAGTAAAGAACTAGCGAGGCCAAGGAAGAAGTTACGGCGTAGCAACCCTAGCAACTACGCCGTAGCAAGTATCTTATCAAGACATTACGCTAGTAGCACTTGATCAAGCTACGGCGTAACACCAATTTACAAAGGTTTCGGCGTAGCAATCCGATCAGCTACGCCGTAACAAATTCAGGCCTATAAATACCAGCCCTAATTCCGAGTTTATTCATTCACTTTTCACCACACAGAAGTCGGGAGAAACTCAGGGAGCAGGAGGAACGAAGTTCTAGCCTCATAGAAGTCATTTCCAAGGGAGAATTCACACACCAATCATAAGTTTATTCATTCCTTTGTTTTGTGTTCAATTCATGTTTACATTTGTGATAATACAATCTTGTTTTACTGCAACTATGAATATGAGTGGCTAAACACCCCTTGGTGTTAGCCTAGTTATGAAATTGTTATTGTTATGATTTAGTTTTCTACGCATCTATTATCTATTGTTTGAATACTTTCATGGCGAGTCTTGGGACACTCTAGTTCCCATAGTGTTTAGCATTGGTTGTTCCCTAGAGACTTGTGGAATTAACCCTAGGAAGCAAGTCGCTAGGGATGTGACTTGGTGATAGCAATATCACCATACATGTGCGAATTAACCCTAGGACTACCTACCGATGCTATACGCTTAACGGAGTTAGAGGGGTGTAAGATCTGACCACGAAACTTAGATAATTTCCATACACTTAGCTCTCGGGACGACCTCGGCTTTACCGTCTAGCTATACCTCATACGATCGGGTACACTGCCCGTTAGTGCATTAAGGTAGACCTTAGGTAAACGAGATTATTATAAATATTAAAACCTGGTCGGTAAAACCTGCATGAAGTTTTTGGCGCCGTTGCCGGGGTGCTAATAGGATTTTATTTAAGTTTTTAATTTTTGTTTTATTTTCTTTTCAGTACTCACGGTTATTTTCAAGTTTCAGGTACCATAGCAGAGATTGACATTGATAACCTCACACTTGAAGAATATTTGGCTACAATCTTGTTTTACTGCAACTATGAATATGAGTGGCTAAACACCCCTTGGTGTTAGCCTAGTTATGAAATTGTTATTGTTATGATTTAGTTTTCTACGCATCTATTATCTATTGTTTGAATACTTTCATGGCGAGTCTTGGGACACTCTAGTTCCCGTAGTGTTTAGCATTGGTTGTTCCTAGAGACTTGTGGAATTAACCCTAGGAAGCAAGTCGCTAGGGATGTGACTTGGTGATAGCAATATCACCATACACGTGCGAATTAACCCTAGGACTACCTACCGATGCTATACGCTTAACGGAGTTAGAGGGGTGTAAGATCTGACCACGAAACTTAGATAACTTCCATACACTTAGCTCTCGGGACGACCTCGGCTTTACCGTCTAGTTATACCTCATACGATCGGGTACACTGCCCGTTAGTGCATTAAGGTAGACCTTAGGTAAACGAGACTATTATAAATATTAAAACCTGGTCGGTAAAACCTGCATGAAGTTTTTGGCGCCGTTGCCGGGGTGCTAATACGATTTTATTTAAGTTTTTAATTTTTGTTTTATTTTCTTTTCAGTACTCACGGTTATTTTCAAGTTTCAGGTACCATAGCAGAGATTGACATTGATAACCTCACACTTGAAGAATATTTGGCTCTTACATGAGAAGAGCAAGGGCGTGGTTTGGTTAGGCCGGCTATTGGGAATGACATGCAGTTTGAAATTAAAAATCAATTCATAAGGGAACTGCGGAAAGACCCATTTTCAGGAAACAAGACGGAAGATGCTCACGAGCACACTGACAATGTTCTACATTCCGGGAGTATCTCATGATGCGATAATGCTCAGAGTATTACCGATGACATTAACTGGAGTAGCTAAAAGATGGATCGATAGGTTACCAGTAGGGACGGTGAACACTTGGGCTCTCTTGAAGAAGCATTTCATCCAAAGGTATTGCCCTCCTTCAAGGACGGCAAAACAGCTTGAAGACATTCATAACTTCAAGCAAGACGAAGATGAAACATTGTACCAGGCTTGGGATAGGTACAATGATCTTTTATACAAGTGCCCTACTCATGATCTCAACAAGCAACAAATGGTCAACATTTTTTACAAAGGGATCAACATCTCNGAAGATGCTCACGAGCACATTGACAATGTTCTTTACATTGTCAGTTTGTTCAACATTCCGGGAGTATCTCATGATGCGATAATGCTCAGAGTATTCCCGATGACATTGACTGGAGTAGCTAAAAGATGGATCGATAGGTTACCAGCAGGGACGGTGAACACTTGGGCTCTCTTGAAGAAGCATTTCATCCAAAGGTATTGCCCTCCTTCAAGGACGGCAAAACAGCTTGAAGACATTCACAACTTCAAGCAAGACGAAGATGAAACATTGTACCAGGCTTGGGATAGGTACAATGATCTTTTATACAAGTGCCCTACTCATGATCTCAACAAGCAACAAATGGTCAACATTTTTTACAAAGGGATCAACATCTCAACCTGCCAAATGCTAGACTCTCAGGGACCAATCCCTGGAATGACTCCTGCTCAAGCCTTAAAGGCTATTGAAGATATGGCGGACCACTCTCAAAAGTGGCACGAAGGTGGAAATAGTAGTAGTATTGCTGGAAACTCGGATGGAATTACTATAATCACCAACAAACTTGAAAGCTTGGGGCGTGACATGAAGAAGTTAAAGGAGAATGTCCACGCTATTCAAGTTGTTTGCGAGGTTTGTGAAGGACCCCATTTATCTAAAGATTGCCCTTTGAACGAGGGCGATGGAAAAACAGAAGAAGTTAAATATGGGGAAGATAGACCATTCCAAGGTAACAGTTATCGTACAAGGCCATTTGGATATAATCTGCAACCTTATGGGGGAAAGAAGATCAAGCCTCGAGGATACTATAAATAAGTATCTCGAAGATTCTAGGAAGAAACAAGGAGAGGAAGATATATGGTTAAAGAACTTTCAAGAAGCCACTAACAAGAGCCTTGCTAACCATGATGAATCTCTCAAGAATCTTGAAGCAATGATTGATAACTTGGACGATAACATCCACAAGAATAACGTTATGGAAGAAAATAAGAAGACTATTGTAGCATGCTAAGCAGTTTTCACAGATGATGATGGAGAGAACATCCTTTCGCAAGAAAACACCGAACCTAATGAAAAGATGTCTTGCCAATTACCAAAGAAGGAGGATAGCTCAGAAAGCTTTATGGTACCCTGCAAAATTGGTAACTCTGACTTATTTGCATTAGCCGATTTGGGATCTAGTATCAACATTATGCCATTATCTCTATTCCTATCCCTTAAACTAACAAGCCTCAGGAAAACTAGTTTGCGGGTCGAAATGGCTGACACTACTAAAACGAGCCCTATCGGGATAGTAGATAATGTCATCCTTAAGATCAACAAATTTTTGTTACCTGCGGATTTTGTAGTTATTGGCATGGCTAACGTTCCAAAGGAGGACCTAATTTTAGGAAGACCGTTTCTCGCTACTGCACACACCAAAATAGATGTGTTTAAGAAACAGATATCGTTTGGGGTATACAATGAGAGGAGTGTGTTTAATATGAGTATGGTTTCCTTGATTTTGCATAAGGAGGAAGCGAGTTCTTGCAAGGCTGATCAGATAGGAGAAGAAATCTCACCAATACTTCAAATCTCCTATGATGTGTTCTCTTATACAACCCCATTGTGCTCTAAGCATGAGCAAGAGGTCAACTCATATCCGGATGACGAATCTTTTTGGGATGACATTGATGAAGAGGATAAGAGATTACAAACGGGGGATGAGGAAGGAGGACCGGTGACTGTTGCAGCAAAACTTCACTGTTGTGAACCATCAACGACTATGGTTAACGGATCAAAATTAACCCTTCCTACATGTGCTCCCCTTGTCAAATATTGTAATGGAGGGGGAATGTTTCGGAATAGGAGATTAAAGAAGGAAGCAAAGGTTTGGTGGTGTTCTGAAGATGAGCAGATTATCAGTAAAACATGGTTTCAAGTCCATTTCATGAATGCAAAGTTGAACGAAAAGGTGGAATGAACAGTTCACTATTGTACACCCGCCATTATGACATATAGAGGAACAACCCAGGCTTAGCCTACATGTGATCCATGCAAAGAAGAATGTGATGGAGGAAGAATGCCCGAACTAAATCTAGCCAAATGTAACGAATGGGCATGTTTTAACGCAAACAAGAGAAATCAAGTAGGTTACCATGGTATATCATTTGAAAATTGGATTAAGGTGAAGTTTGGAGATAAACAACTAAACAAGAAAATGGAGATGCAATATCGTGATGAATGGGTCAAGGCTAACTTCTTAGTTGAAGATCGGTATAGCATGACGCCGTACATCACTCCTAATGTTTGGGACCACTCACCAACTCCGTGGAACAAAGAAAAGGGCAAGAGTGCCCTAGGACCTACTTGAAGGACGTAACAGTGAGTCTAACTTAAAGACTCGATAATAAACAAAAGTGCTCTTTTGGGAGACAACCCGAATTATCCTTTTCCTTTTATTTTTCTTTATTTTGTTGGTTTGGTATGTTTTGTACTAATAATTTGCAGGTACTAAAGGAAGCATTGCGATGGAGAACTAATTTTTGGACTTTTGCACCAAGAAAAATTCTCCAGACCTTTGCTATGGCGTAGCTCCTCCATTGACTACGTCGTAGCAACCCTCAGGTGTCATTCTGGATAAAATTGGCAACTACGGCGTAGCACCCCATTTCAGCTACGCCGTAGCCACCTTCAGTACCTTAAAAATGCTTTTTATTTTAACAAAAACACTATTTAAACTTGTATTACTTTTTAAATGAACTTTGTGGGTGTGTTCCCTATAAACCCTCACGAGACTTCACTCGTCCATTGGGACACCAAGTGGTTTAAAAGGCTTGTTGCATACGCTAAATGCAACCGTGATTCCTATGAAAGTGAGTTAGGTTTTTCTTTTTATTTTTACGTTTTGTGCTTTTGGTAGTTGTGTGATTCCAGGGAATAGAAGTTTGCTCATTAGGCGAAGCGAAGGCACGTTTTTCAACATGATCCTTCTACCATTTTCAAGAGCGAATTTCAGGGAAGTTCTCGTTCTAATTCTACTTTTCCTCTTTATTTTTATTTTACGTACAAAAGGGACTTTGTACAACTCAAGTGGGGGGACGGGAGTAGAATTATATACTTGAACTTTATCTTGCCCCATTTTTCTAGTTTATTTTGAAAAATTATGCCACTTTTAAAACTTTTGACATGTTTTTCCGAACCTAACTAGAATGGACCTTAGCCGAGCACATTAACCCTTAATACCATGGTGAGGTTTAGCCTATTTCAGTTTCCCCTATTTTACCTCAAATCCACCAAAATTATGAATATGCTGGTAGTTTGTAAACTTTAAACTTGGCTTTTACATCATTTTGAAACCATAGACGCGTAGTGTATTGAGATTTCTTGATACAATTGGAAGAAACTTTTTAAGAAGGCAATATTTTAGGATTATCACCCAAATAACCTATATGTGTGTGTTTATCGATTAGTCACATTGACTATTCGACCCCTGTGTTAAACCCTTTGTTGCACTCACCTTTAGTGCAAGATACCCCTAGATACATCTTTTTGAACCTATCCTTTCGTTTCTTACCCATATTGTTTCGATACACCTATACACCTTAGCCTACCGTGTAGTCTTAGTTTATGGTTGGGAAGTTGCCACTTGTCCTAGTTTGAGGTTCAAGTCAAGAGATTCAAGAATCACACCTACATTGAAGACAAATCATTGAAGATCATGATAAAACCCACTATTGTACATGTATTGTTCATCCCAAGTGGGGGGATATGTTTATTGTATTAGTTATAAAAAAAATGTGAATTTCCGTATGTAGATATGTTATCTTTGGTGCAACCTTGTATAGCACCATAATAAGAGCTTTGAAGGAATTAGTATCGAAGAGGCCACTTCGGTCATATCTGAAGAATGAAGTTGTTGGTTCTTAACCACCAACATGAAGACCAAGTGAGGTGCCCATCATGATGTCCTCTAATGGCACACACTTGTTACATGATCCAATTCTTGCGTTTTGAAGCTTGGACTTTGGATGAACGACAAGTGGTAAAAACTCGGTTATAGGCTAAGACTATTTGATTTCTTTTTCATTTTACACCATTATTGTGCATCCCATGTCTTATCCTACCCTTTATTTGTGAATCATGGTTAGGTGAGGGATTTGAGCAGTCATTGGTGTCTTGCCCAGCGTTCCGGTCATGTACCATTGCCTTTGTCGCCTTTGCCGTAGTATGTTAGTAACAACGCTACACCCAAAGAATTGTTTCGACCTTAGCTCTAGTGGTAGAGATTTGTGTAACTGCCAAGCCTATGATAGAATACATTCTATGACTGTGCGTTGAGTGATCACCCCAAAATTAACACTTACATTAGGAGAGAGATGTAAGTGTTTGTTCCAATTTTGTGAGGTGTTCGGCTTTGATATATTCTAGCATATGGAGTTTTTAAGTTCATATTCTCCAGTTTCTTGAAGGGTATCTTTTTGAAAATTATTCTAATAAGGTCTACTTGAGGGCAAGTAGAGTTCAAGTGGGGGATATTTGATAACATCAAATTTACCCATGATCTAAGTGTTAATTTCCCCCTACATTACTCATCTTTTCTATTTATATGAAGAATATATACTTTTATTTCTTCCTATTTTGGTTTCAGGGTAAAGATGAGTAAAAGAACGAACATACACGAAAATGGAAGGACTTAAGAGCAAATATGTGGAAATTATGGATTCTGCACTCACTACAGCGTAGAGGTTCATCAACCTACGCCGTAGCAAGACTTTATGAAGGTTACGGCGAAGAGGTTCATCTACCTATGACGTAAGAAGGAATGTATGAAGACTACGGCGTAGCCCATCCACTGGCTACGGCGTAGAGGTCCACTAAAGGGCTCTACGGAGTAAGCAACTCTCCAGCTACGACGTAAGCCCCAATTTGAGGCAGTGAAGAACTAACGAGGCAAAGGAAGAAGTTACGGCGTAGAAACCCTAGCAACTACGCCGTAGCAAGTATCTTATCAAGACATTACGCCAGCAGCACTTGATCAAGCTACGGCGTAACACCAATTTACAAAGGTTTCGGCGTAGCAATCCAATCAGCTACGTCGTAACAAAGTCGGGCCTATAAATACCAGCCCTAATTCCGAGTTTATTCATTCACTTTTCACCACACAGAAGTTGGGAGAAACTCAGGGAGCAGGAGGAACGAAGTTCTAGCCTCATAGAAGTCATTTCCAAAGGAGAATTCACACACCAATCATAAGTTTATTCATTCCTTTGTTTTGTGTTCAATTCATGTTTACATTTGTGATAATACAATCTTGTTTTACTGTAACTATGAATATGAGTGGCTAAACACCCCTTGGTGTAAGCCTAGTTATGAAATTGTTATTGTTATGATTTAGTTTTCTACGCATCTATTATCTATTGTTTGAATACTTTCATGGCGAGTCTTGGGACACTCTAGTTCCCGTAGTGTTTAGCATTGGTTGTTCCCTAGAGACTTGTGGAATTAACCCTAGGAAGCAAGTCGCTAGGGATGTGACTTGGTGATAGCAATATCACCATACACGTGCGAATTAACCCTAGGACTACCTACCGATGCTATACGCTTAACTGAGTTAGAGGGGTGTAAGATCTGACCATGCCGCATAGACTTGTCCATGTTAGTAGAGGCACTTAATGACTCTTACATTTTCGTATAGATGAACCCAAGGCTCTACAATAGTTTTGGATAGCACAAGGTGTAAGATAGACGTAGGTGATTTAACCCTCTGATCCGAAATGAATTAAATCCCTAGATGATATGATAGGATGCACTTATAGAAAACTAGTCATAATGATAACAAGAGTAGTAATTAGGTTAACACTATTTCTCTCTATTGATCTTTCTTCTATTTATTTACTTGTCTTGTTATTTACTTTTATTAGTTTAATTAATCTTTCAACTCAAAACCCTCTTTTAAACATGACACGAAACTTAGATAATTTCCATACACTTAGCTCTTGGGATGACCTCGGCTTTACCATCTAGCTATACCTCATACGATCGGGTACACTGCCCGTTAGTGCATTAAGGTAGACCTTAGGTAAATGAGACTATTATAAATATTAAAACCTGGTCAGTAAAACCTGCATCAAGTGTCTTGTGTAACTTCATATCCACCTCTTTGTCAACATGTGACGCCGTCACCTGGTAAAGCGTGACGCCGTCAGGTACAATTTCCAGCATATTTTGAGACTTTATCGTTTTCTTCACTTTTATGCTCCAAAAACATCGAAAATGCTTCATTTTCCATATTTCTTCTCCAAAGTACCTAAAATTATAAAAGGAAATATTTAAGGCAATATTTGATCAAATAATTACGGATTAGGGCTTAAATGACCCCCTAAAAGCGTAACACTTTTCGCCTCATCAAAATTCAAACTTATAACAGTTATTTCCCCCCCCCCCTAAAATAACTGAGTTTTCACCAGATAAGTTTTCACCACGTCAGGACAAAAATGGGAGCGTTTTGTCGGGACGGTCCCTTAAAGTGGACAGCGGTCCCTTAGTGGTAAGGGACCGTCGTCTATTTACGGGACCGTCTGTCTCACTCCTGTCGTCTATAAATACTGAACTGTTACACTTCGGAAAACAAGGTTTTTCACACACAAAACTTTCTATTTTATTTTTCTTTAGTCTTTGATCACTATAACATATCGGTATATGTTTATAAGTGATTTCCTCTTCCGCCAAGTGCAAGAGAAGAACTCTCGACATAGATGAAGTCTCGAGATCTTATAGGTGTCCACACACAAACGTAACAAGTGTTACAGTGATAGGTTCTTTAAATAATGTCATTGTTTTCCGACTTGTGTGTGAGTCGAGGTTGGGGATATTTGTGTGAACTTTGATGGTGATGTAGATCCAAGAAGTCTTGTAACTAGATTATTTCATGTATTTGTTGTGAGGAGAGTGATGTCCTAGTGTGTAGGTTAGGACTTAGTCGAGTCATTGTGTAAGAAATTGGATCGGGTGATGATCCAAGTGAGTCGTGTGTGAAGTCTTGGTTCGGGTGAAGAACCAAGTGAGTCAATTGTATGAAGGCTTGGTTCGGGTGAAGAACCAAGTGTGTCTAAGTGTGAAGGCTTGGTTCGGTTGAAGAACCAAGTGTGTCTAAGTGTGAAGGCTTGGTTCAGGTGAAGAACCAAGTGTGTCAATTATGTGAAGGCTTGGATCGGGTGAAGATTCAAGTTAGACAAGAGTGCTTGTTTGTGTGGCCACGTGGGCCTTGGAGTAGACTGGTTCTAGCTACGATTAGAAATCGACATTATGCTTAGTGTCGTTAAACCTTATGTAAGCATGTGTACGGATTGCTCCGCCTGAAGGAGTGTGTTGATATAGTGATTGATAACTCTCGAGTATGATACTCGGGGAGTGGAGTAGGATGGAGAGTGAGCTTCGTGCCGAACCACTATAAATCGCCGCATCTCTTGGTTGTGTTCTTTCCTTACTCTTTACTTTACTTGTTTTATTTGTGTATGTTAGCAATTAATTTGATATCACATAACAAGTAGAATTCGACAAGTTTGCAAAAGAATATTAATCGGACCTAAAAACGGCGAAACATTTTAACAACTAAAAAGAAACGGTGAAACTATTCAACCCCCGACCCATTCAGTTTCTAAAAGTGTCCAAAAGAACATAATAAACTAAAATACATGATTCACCAAAAAATTTGTACCCGCCGCCGCAACGGCGGGTACCCTTCTAGTTTTAATGATGTATAGCAAATGTTGCAGACCATCAACTTACATAAGAATATGTTGATGCAAATAATGTGTAAAAACGTTATTCTCATCCTTCGATAACTCTATGTTTTGATGATAACAAAATGTGAAAACATTTTACGTCAAAATTAAAGTAAACAAATTTTTAGTCGAAATATCCGATTTCTACGTAAATCACTCTAGGTATGAACAAACAAATTGACAACTTGACAAATGATCAAAGTGAATTTGTGTTTTTAAACCTTACATTTTTAATGTGACAAAACTTTCTTTTCAAAAACACACCTTACAATTTTATTTATTTATTTATTATTTATTTTTTGAATTACAAAAAAATGTTTTATTTGGGAAAATCATTTCAAAAATCCCAACAGCTAAATTTCCCCCCAAATTAGTTCCAAACATCCCCAAATAAATTTTCACCACTAAAAACAAATTTTGGAGCGTCTTTTTCTGGCACGGTACCACTAAATTTAGTGGTACCGTGTGACAATTAGTGGTGCCGTGTTCTTGAAACGGGCAAATTTTCATTTCCTATAAATACCACTTCATTTCACAGATTTTGGTCATCCTTTTACACACTTAATTTTCTGTGATCAAATCCTCTATCACCTAAACTCTCATTTGATCATTAATTAGTTTTCTTTTGTTTAAAGAGTGATCCTTTCATCCAACCAAAGATCACTTACATACCTCTACTTGTCAAGAGAAGAACGCAAAGTATTAAGAAGATACAAAGTGTTAGTGTCTTTGTGTAGTACACTTGAATTACTTGTAGCTTACTTGATCGTATCTTGACATACATCAAGTGTCTTAGTATTTCCTAGTTGTCTTGTGTTGATGATTGTGATCTTGTTGAGATCTTGGGGATCTCTTGTGTCTTGAGTGATATTGCGTTGATCAAGTGTAGATTGTGAGGATCGTGTAGATTGTGTTGATTGTGTAAGGATCGTGTAGGTCATGAGAGAAGTAAGGATCGTGTGGATCGTGGTAGACTGGTACTAGCTAAGATTAGTACTCGACATCTAGCTTAGTGTCAGCAAATAACGTAAGCGACGTTGAACGGTTTTCTCCGCCTGAAGGGAGCTTTGTTAATATAGTGCTTAGAACTCTCGAGTTGGGTACTCGGGGAGTGGAGTAGGGCGAAGAAGAGCTTCGTGACCGAACCACTATAATTCTCGTTGTCTTGGTTTGATCCCTCCATCTCTTATCTTTACATATTTATTGCTTACTTGTGATAGTAGAGTGTAGTGTTCATATTGGTGTTGATTGATTTCATTAACAATGGAATCTAAGTTTTTCGCAAAGTAAATTTTTATAACTAAAGAAAACAACTCAGTAAACTATTCAACCCACCCCCCCTTCTAGTTTCCCACAGAATAAATTAAGATTTTATACTTTCACGTAATAACCCGGACAGTTATACCTTAATTTAGTTGCACGTAATAACCCTGATTGCTATAGTCTTGTAGCAAAAAAAGATACTACTATATAGTCTCGTGTTAGATCATGGGAATTTGGTTTTCAGACCTGAAAAGCACGATTACGTCATGAATAAAACAATAATTACATTTCATAATAATAATCAGAATGAGATCACTTGTTGATTGGATTTTTCCATCTATACAACTCATCAACCACACATGAATGGGAATCACAAGTATTGAAAGTTAGAGGGAGAGGTGTGGCAACTAGCCAAAATTACTCATTTGGGGCCCACGGGTGCCACATCTCCTTACATCCTCTTCACAACAACCCCCCCCCCAACTTGGGGTGTCATATGGGTCGACCCGAACCCGACCCGAACCTTATAAGGCCTTATAGGGTCGGGTTGATTCGGGTCCAATATACCTTATCGGGTTTATCGGGTTAACCCGATAACCTTATAGGGTCGGGTTAGGGTTTTAGCTAATTTGTTATCGGGTTAACCAGATAAACCTTATAAGACCCATTTTATCTTTAATATTGTATAAAATTATGATACAGGTACAGTACCTTATAAGACCCATTTTATCTTTAATATTGTATAAAATTATGATACAGGTACAGTTCCTTTATTGCGTTGTTCAATGTTCCTTTAGGCGATTGTCCAATCAATCAAATTCTATCTAATCCAAAATCAAATTTGAGTTTAGCCTAAAATAATCAATTCAAAGTCAAGGGCATGTTTCTGATTCATTTGATAATACGTGATCAAATTCATATAAGAATGGAATAAGTTTCTAGAATATGCATATCAGCATATGTATTAATGACTGCAGAAACTAATTAACATACCTGAGTCCATTGAATCAAAACAAAGAACACGTTTGTGGTTGTTCTCAATATATGCCAACAGCTCCATAGTTTATAAATTTAGGTTTTGGGCCACATGCAAATCCCACATAAGTAAGCATTTATAAACCAACATTTTTGGCTTGATTAAGTGTCAAACCCGATAACCCGGTAAGCCCAACCCGATAAACCCGATAACCGGATAGGCCCAAACCCGATAATCCGATTCCTTATCGGATCGGGTTGCGGGTTAATTTTTATTTTTCAAAAACCCGATAGACCCGACCCGATAGAGGCTTATCGGGTCGGGTTGACCCGAATGACACCCCTACCCATAACTAACCTCAACTTACTCATTTGGGGCTCACCACTTACAACTTTATTTTTTTATTCATTTCATTAAATAAATTAAATTCATTTTGTGAAAAACTAGAAGGGGGGTTGAATAGTTTACCTGTTTTTAGTTTAATTACCTTTTGAAACTTTCCGTTTAATCAAAGATATGAACACAAAGACAATACACAATATGCAAGTATAAAGAAAGAAACGATCAAACCATGACGCGATTGTTTATCGTGGTTCGGGTACAAGGAACTCTCTTTTCCTTGCCCTACGTCCACGCCCCGAGTATCCAACTTGAGAGTTTCTTTCACTAGTCAACAAGCTCCTTTATCCGGCAGAGAAAACCTTACACGTCGCTTACAATTTTACCGACACTAAGCTAGATGTCGAGTTCTTTACCAAGGCTACAACCACTCCCGTTTCACTATGTATTTTAAGGCCTAAAATACTAACCGATCACAACTTATAACACACAATCAAATGAAGTGTAAACTATACAAAGTCTACACGATGCTAAGCTAACAAGTCTTGCAACGTTAAGTTGAATACTTGTAACTTTATATGTACTTGTGAACTTCTTTGCTACAAAAGAGTATTCACAACAATGAGATTTTAAGGGTTAGATGAAAGATATGAATGTATGTGCAAAATATGATGAGAAGTGATAAAAGATTAAGCTAGCAAATGGCTTGGTATTTATAGCAAAACAACCATCAAGCCTGGCGGATATGGCGGAACCCTCAGAAGGGTTCCGCCCGTGTACCACGAGGGTTCCGCCAGGTCTGACAGTTATGTTTTGCCATAACTTGCCAAACCATCCAAAGTCACATCACATAAATACTTGGTCAAACACAAAACTTGTGTAAGAACCCTATGGAGAGTCAAACACACAAACCTTGTGTAAGAACTTTGTTTAGTCAACCACACAATCTTTCCATAAATGTAAGGTGACAAAACTTACCATAAATGGGATGTGACATTTCTAATTTAAGAAATATGAAAATGTTGTGTTTTATATGAAATGTAAATGTAGCAAAAATCTAGTTATGCAAGACTTTAAACTAAAATCATGTTTTACTAAAAACTAAAGTTTACACTTTGTCATTAACAAAACTTAGCAAAGATCGTAAAATATAAATAACGTTTTTAAGCGATATTTGTATTAACACATTTTATTAAATATAAAAATACATTACATTCAAAACCAACCTTATATCTCTTCTTCTTCTCCATAACTGCCACTGTACACACACACTCATATCTCTTCTTCTTCTTCTCCATAACTGCCACCACCTCTAAACTAAACCGTGTGTTTGTGTGTGTAAACCCTAGAAAGCAATTTCTCCAATTTTGCCCTAATTCAAAACCCCCAAATTGAAACCCTAATCACCGGAATCAATTTTCCGGTGACTTAACCGGCGATTTAAACAAATTGGTCAGAAAATATGTGTGTTTAAAAAAAATGTCGTACATATTTTACCTTTTTGTCAGACCCATTGCCTCGTCGTACAGACGAGTAGCTCCCAAACGGCGAGATTCGGCGAGGGGGCAGTGTGGCAACGAGCTGTGGCGAGGCAACGAGGAAGGACACGTAGGAGTGGTGAGATGAGGCAACGAGCCACACCCTCCCCTCTTATAAGCATGAGACAATTTTGGTTTGCTAAAAAATGGAGCAAGTAAAAAATTTATTCTTTTCTTTTGAGAGCTAAAAGCATAGTTTATCCTGAGGGTATTTGGGTAAGCTTAAGCTTCACAGCTTATACATTCGCAAGAATCCCCATTTGAATAGCTTATGCTTATTAGCTTATACCTTTGCCAAAAATACCCGTGTATTTTAGGTCTAATTAGAACTCAATAACTTCTCTCATTTGAACAACAACCTGAATTGAACCTTCTGCGGATTTTTAAAAAAAATGTTAATGAATCAAACGTCCAACTGATCGCCGCGTCTTGTGTTTGACCATTATACCCGATCTTTTGTTACATCATTTGTTAGCCGACCATGAAGTCCAAGAGAAATAAAACTTTGAACCCATTCCGATCATTATACATAAAAAAGAGCCCAGTTGACCTGAATTTTGACGTGCGTATTATTTGCCGACTCTAATTATGAACGTATAGATGGATTTTGGTGGACCCCCTTGCCGAAAGAAGAAACAAATACACACTATCCTATGATTAAATTCTAACATTTAACTACCATTTATTTATTGGCATATTATGTAGCATTCGGATATACTCCGTATTTATTTTGTTATATGAAAGGGTTTGGAGGTAGGGGTGTTCATCGGTTCGGTTCTCGGTTAATCGGTTTATTCGGTTCAGGTTGTTCGGTTAAAATTTTTTTTTGGTCATAACCGAAAACCGAACCGAAAATATCTATAACCGAACCGAACCGAGAACCAAACCGAAGTTCGGTTCGGTTATGGGTCAAAACCGAAAACAGAATTTTGCAATTGAATTACACTATTTATATATTTTTTTTAAATTTAATTATATATATTTTTGGAAAAAAAATATTTCAAGTATAAAAAGTGTTTTTTATATTAGTATAAAATTTTAGTGAACATTTTTTATATATAAAATAATATAAAAATAAAAAAAAATATATATATATTTATATAAATTCGGTTTTCGGTTCAGATAACCAAACCCATATCCAAACTGAAAACCGAATTTTTAATTCGGTTCGGTTAAGTTTTGACAAATTCGGTTCAGTTATAAGTTCGGTTCGGGTTTTTTCAGTTCGGTTCAGTTCGATTTTCGATTTATTCGGTTTATTAACCGAGCCATGAACACCGTATTTGGAGGCTTGTTTGTTATTAGCAAACCTTAATCATAGATATCCGAGTTCCTTGATTTGAGGCTTTGAGCCACGATCTTGTACATTCTAGCCCACATAACTAAAATAAGTGGGCTGGTGTTATCTTTTCGGCCCAATAAAACCAACGATCTTTTAGAGCTTCATTTTGGATGATTTAACTCATTTAAGCAAAGGCTCACTAACAATTATATTCGTGTTCAATTTACTCTAANTAAATGTAAGGTGACAAAACTTACCATAAATGGGATGTGACATTTCTAATTTAAGAAATATGAAAATGTTGTGTTTTATATGAAATGTAAATGTAGCAAAAATCTAGTTATGCAAGACTTTAAACTAAAATCATGTTTTACTAAAAACTAAAGTTTACACTTTGTCATTAACAAAACTTAGCAAAGATCGTAAAATATAAATAACGTTTTTAAGCGATATTTGTATTAACAATCTCCCCCTTTTTGTTGATGACATAAACTTTGTTTTTAAGTAACTCACAAATTTTAGTGTTAAAGTTTAAAAAAAAATGTTATCTCAAACTTGTTTTACTTAATTGATGAAAATCATTTTAAGTTACTAAGTTTAGANATTTGTTAGCCGACCATGAAGTCCAAGAGAAATAAAACTTTGAACCCATTCCGATCATTATACATAAAAAAGAGCCCAGTTGACCTGAATTTTGACGTGCGTATTATTTGCCAACTCTAATTATGAACGTATAGATGGATTTTGGTGGACCCCCTTGCCGAAAGAAGAAACAAATACACACTATCCTATGATTAAATTCTAACATTTAACTACCATTTATTTATTGGCATATTATGTAGCATTCGGATATACTCCGTATTTATTTTGTTATATGAAAGGGTTTGGAGGTAGGGGTGTTCATCGGTTCGGTTCTCGGTTAATCGGTTTATTCAGTTCAGGTTGTTCGGTTAAAATTTTTTTTTTGTCATAACCGAAAACCGAACCGAAAATATCTATAACCGAACCGAGAACCAAACCGAAGTTCGGTTCGGTTATGGGTCAAAACCGAAAACAGAATTTTGCAATTGAATTACACTATTTATATATTTTTTTTAAATTTAATTATATATATTTTTGGAAAAAAAAAATATTTCAAGTATAAAAAGTGTTTTTTATATTAGTATAAAATTTTAGTGAACATTTTTTATATATAAAATAATATAAAAATAAAAATATATATATATATATTTCAATGTTGCAAAAATCCGTCAACTCGGCCTTATAATCGGCGATTACAAGGTGCACGGCCTTTCACCTTGTTGATTTTTACAAGGTAATCGGCCTTGTAATCGGCGATTACAAGGTAATCGGCCTTGTAATCGGTTATTAGTTGCTACAAGGTCTTCAACCGCCTCACTACCGACTCACGATTTTTGCAACATTGATATATTTATATAAATTCGGTTTTCGGTTCAGATAACCAAACCCATATCCAAACCGAAAACCGAATTTTTAATTCGGTTCGGTTAAGTTTTGACAAATTCGGTTCAGTTATAAGTTCGGTTCGGGTTTTTTCAGTTCGGTTCAGTTCGATTTTCGATTTATTCGGTTTATTAACCGAGCCATGAACACCCTATTTGGAGGCTTGTTTGTTATTAGCAAACCTTAATCATAGATATCCGAGTTCCTTGATTTGAGGCTTTGAGCCACGATCTTGTACATTCTAGCCCACATAACTAAAATAAGTGGGCTGGTGTTATCTTTTCGGCCCAATAAAACCAACGATCTTTTAGAGCTTCATTTTGGATGATTTAACTCATTTAAGCAAAGGCTCACTAACAATTATATTCGTGTTCAATTTACTCTAAAATTTACGATAAACATGTTATATATTTACACAACTTTTGTCTTGTTTCTGTTTTTTTCATTATGAACTAATGTTGCAATGTTTCTGTTTCGATGGGACAAGTACTAATTAGTGGTTGATTACTCGATTGGTGGATAATGTATTGGTCTTGTTAGGTCAAAGATCTGCATGTATAGTTATATCACTATTTTTGTAATTTGCCTTCTTAGCAACGAGATTTGTGATACGATCTCTTAGAAAAATATCTTCGTTTACCTTATCTATAAAACCACTAGTAATTTTTAAGAAAAAACATAATATCTTCCCAACTCCATGATAATCTTCTAGCTCCGCTCTACGTGTAGTATGCATGGAGGGAGGATCCATAGGGCAAGGCTGGGCTTGGCCCTCAAAAAGATTTTGTATTTAATAATTTGTTTATAGAGCTAGTGCAAAAAATAATTATCTTAAAATAAGTTAATAATGCTTTGGCCCTTCCAAAGAAATGATTCAAGCTCCGTCCCTAGGTATGATTGTTATTAGTGAAACTAATTGTGTACACCATCGAGTTACCATGTATGCATGAGTAGCTTGTTTGAAAGTGTTTAACTTGGAAATGATTACGGCTTGACATGACAACCTAGACCTAGTAGACCTAGACCTAGACCTAGTCCTTGTGAAAAGCTCTTTAAGACCACTTTCAACAGTGACTCGTCTTTTTGTGTGTGAGTTGTGTCAGCTCAACGTTTCATCAGCACTTCCTAAACTGACACACATACCAATGGTGGTGTGTATCAATTTGGGTCACTGGTACTCAAATATACCTCAAAAAACACTCACGCACACACACAAAACACTCAAACGATCAAATGATCCCCGCATTCCTCGTCTCCAAACCGAGGAAAATCAAACTGACGCACCACCAACGAGGTGTGGTGACATCAGTGTCAGTTTTCAAACATCATCGTTTCAAACCGACGAGTACCGTTGGCAGTGGTCTAAGCTGATTAACTGTATATTACCATATGTAGATCAAGGAAACCAGGTCCAGTAGCTGGGCCGAATAGAGTAGGAAGGAATGCTCTTTGCGCTACTACGCATCCTTACTCATAGTATAGTGCCAGTTAGGTGTTTGGGTGTACATGTGTATGTAGATAACTAGTTAAATAAACTCTAGTTATTCCAATATTTTTTGATAATTGTAACAAAGCACGTATTATTCAAATTCTTTGTTTACACATTTATAAACCTTTTTTGGTTTAACGTGACCTACATCCCCTCTCAGAAATTCACAATATGGATTTGGATAGAGCCTAGGCACAATACTCCGTTCGTAGTGTGGTGAAGTTTAGTGTTCTTTGGTGATTGCGGGCCATCTTAAAGCACGTGGAAGCAGTTTTTATTCAGATGACTAAGAGACACTGTTATGGACCAACTATACCTTGAACGTAAGAGTCATTCGAAACATTATCTTGGCCGGGTAACCATAAAGAAAAAGTAAATATATCATCTATTGCACACGAGTTAGAAGATAATAAACTTCTTAAAACCCTTACTGGGGGAGCAAAATAAAAACACGTTGGATCAAGAATAGCAAAACAACCCTCCAGAGCAAACTGTTAACTTCGTACTTTGACTAAAATAAAGTTGCACACAATCTCAATGCTCACAAGGTATTTTCTCATAAGATGTTAATGCGTGAAGCCGTGAACCCTTTAATTTGTACGTATAAGCATTCGTAATTTATCAATATCTTCCTCCAGAACGATCTTCTCTACTCTCGATATCATGGAGTCTCAAGCCGTTGATGTCTTTGCTTGATTCCTCACCAGTCAGTAGTCACCACATGAACCATCATTAAGACCCGAGCCTTTATTGTATTTAAAATATAAAATATCCTAATTTTCTCGCACATTGGCCATTCGTTTTTAGGAATTGCTAACAAGTTTACTCTAGTCTTCCATATCAGATGCTGGAGAGGATGATGAAATGTGGGGGAATGCAGAGGGTTCTTCATGACCGTTTGTGTTATGTACATAACTAGTATAGTAGATCAAACAATTTCTGATCAACGTGTTTAATATGCGAATTTATTCCTAATATTATGCATGCAAATACACTTTCGTGTACGTAGACATCATGGACTAACGTATCAACTGCTTGAGATCGACTTTGTCTTCACGTTCATGCACGTATCATATTACGTTTATTGATCATGCAAGTATTTCTAATAAAAAGCACAAAGCAAACTTACACAACCTAGCTAGTTGACCCTAAGCCCACAACTTGAAAAAAAAAAAAAAAAAAAAAAAAAGATAACTGCTAGACCAAAAGTTAAAGATATAGATTTAGATGCTATGAGTTCTTGTCATGATTTAAACTGGTCTGCAAAAAGAGCCCATTTGTCCAATTTTCTTGAATTCTTGTTCAAGATGACATGCTCAATAACTAATTAACTTGATCAGGAAAAATATGACAAGAGCAAATACGTTGCTATGATATATGGGAGTAGAGTGAAAAAAATAATGCACGTTCTATAGTATCACACAACGGCTACGAGATTAAAGTTTTAAGTGACGAGAAGTTCAAAAAAAAAAAGGAAAGAAGGTGTTGGATCACACACTTATCTGGATGTAGTTAATGTGCGATTAAAGTTTTAAGTGACGAGAAGTTTTATAAAGCAGGTTGTGTTTAGAAAGAAAAAGTTCTCTTCTGCTTAAAAAGATATGATAAATAAGCAAAAAAGCAGAAAAAATAAGCAATAACAAACACCCTCTTAATTAACATACTTTATGTCAAGTTTAAATACCAACTAGCTCATCACGTGTTGTAACATTCTGTAACATATTAATGATAAGAGGTCTCTTATTTATAGGCTAATTAGGAAAGATAAATCTCTAAATATGAATTAAGGACGAACCATTCATAATACGATTACACAATACATATATAATTGTATGTTGCATGATTACTGGCATCATGAAAATTTAATATCTATGCTAAAAAGATACTTTGTTGTATGAATTGTTCATTTGCAAATGTTTGAGATGATCCACGTTACGGAATAGATATTGGCGTCGGCTCTAAGCGTCGAGTGAAATGAGGCTTGGAAAAGCGCAATAAGATGCGAGGCGTGCTGCCTTTTTTGAGGTGTTTTTAGGGAATCCGCATACAACGTTATCCAGACCACATATATAAGCCGGATAATCGCGATTTAGGCCTTGTAATTGGGTTTGTTTGAAACAAATAAAGAAAGATTACATGCAATAATAGTTTTTTGACTTTATTCATTATGTATGTATAACATTTGTTGTAAACTTGATATATGTATGAAATACAAAAATATAAATCTATAAATATTTTGTGTTGCTTTAAGTTACGCTTTAAAATACGATGTGGCTTCGCCATGAATCCTAAGTCGTGAGGCTTGACCACCATGCCACGCTATTTATAACGTTGGATATGATATAATATCTGGCAACCAATATTTGGGTGTAAATTATTGATTAAGTAGTGATTATACAAAGAAATGATTGTGAGCTTAAGTATAATAACATAGTAAGATTTGTCTATAAATCAAGTGATTGTGAATTTAACTCTAATCATAGGGCCGTTTGTGATAACTGTAGGTGAGTGTAGATGGTGCCAGTTCATTGAGCCGCCATATGCGATTCTGCTACTCAAAAAATATATATACAATGTTTAATTAGTTTATGCTTGTACTAGTAAAATGTAAGGCTGGCCACAGTTACACCAGCTTTCTTTCTCCGATTACGTCACAGTCGGGACCGAGTTATTTTTGTGTTGCTTGTATTTTATTTTATGTAAGGAAAAAAAAAGTGTAACAAATATCGGTCGAAATTTAGACCGATTTGGAGAATTTGGGCTTGCTCGACCGACCTTGATCTTGCATGACCGATGGGGATGACCCTTCGACTTTGTCAAGCCTAACAGGTCTCATGTTTTTTTGCGTTTAATGGGGATATTTTGTGATTATTGCACAAGTCAACAAAAATTCACAAAAGGACACTATGAATAAACAAAAACTAGTGTGAGTTTAGCAAGTTGCATTTATAATGCAGCGTGTTCGTTTACTTTCCTAACAAATACAAAATTAATGAACGGTTAGTGACAATTTGATAATTTTCGGATACTTGTAATAATGCAAAAATTATTGACATTTCTATCTTCATATGCACAGCATGCCTTTTTGGATTCTAACAAAAATCTATATCTTTCTCCAGAATTCATGAAATGGACATGGATGGAGCCCATATACACGATACTTTGTTTATAGCGTGGTAAAGTGTCAGCCGTCATTAGTGGTTTGTGGGCCCAAATTTAGCAGTTTTTAATCTAATTACAAAAAGCTACTTTGTACTTTGCAGTGGGCCATCGTCTAACAAATCGCTACTCTTATTTTAGATGCCTAGCAAAACAGAATATCCTATTGAGAAATGATACATGGACCTAATCGTGGACCTAATTATGGACCTAAAAACACGTGCCATCATCCTGATGGCTACAGACAGGGACCCACTTATTTTATAACCCATCAGGATCATGCCACATACTTTTAGGTCCATAATTAGGTCCACAATTAGGTCCATGTATCATTTCTCTATGCTATTATGGTCAAATACTCAAATTACAAGAGTAACCTTCACTAGATATTTTTGTCTTCGATAGTTCCATCAATGTCACGTGAATCTTGCCGGTTCGGGTTTGATAATCACAATTTTGGTAGTCAAAATCCACCATCTCTAATGTTTTGACAAAGATAATTGATTTGCAAATATTTGTTTTTTTATAAAAAAAACGTCAATTAACTGCATTAAATAATTGTACTGTATCTACATATCTTACTTTATAAGTAATACATTGTTGCGTACTAATAAAAGTCTGCAAATCATCACCCTTCAACAAAAACACCAACTTTGATATCCGTGTTTCAACGGAAAACCCTATTGGCATAGTTGATGTATTCGTCGGTGCGGAACACTTTTTCTTACAAGCTTTACACCAAATTAGACTCTAGTCTGATTTATTTAATAAATATTACATTTTTTCATGTTAATTTTCTTTTCCTTCACATTAGAAAGAACAAGAAGGTTAGCTTTTAAGCATATTTCTTGACTTGGATGTTGTGTAAGAGTGAAGATACTCTAATTTGATTATGTAGCCAAACATATTTGGAGACGATACCTGAATTCATGTCTATTTCGGTCAAAAGGCCAACGAAAAGCCAAACATTCTTCATCCGAGCTCTTTTTAAGTCGATTCAAAAGGCCAACGAAAAAAGAAAAGAGCATATTTGTATCTTGGTAATTAAATGCATGAAAATATGAAGTTTAATGGTTTTGGTTTTGGTTTTGGTTGCAAAATACAGCTCGTGGAAATAAGAAGAAAAGGAAACATACGTGTTTCTACATAAGGACTTGAATTATTGTTTTTGTGTTTTGGGAATTTAGAAGCCCACGTTTCCAAAACAAGAATTTATGGTATCTTAATTAATTCAATGGGCCATGAGTTTTAGCAATTAAGACAAGGACATTTGNGTGGATATTTTGTGATTATTGCACAAGTCAACAAAAATTCACAAAAGGACACTATGAATAAACAAAAACTAGTGTGAGTTTAGCAAGTTGCATTTATAATGCAGCGTGTTCGTTTACTTTCCTAACAAATACAAAATTAATGAACGGTTAGTGACAATTTGATAATTTTCGGATACTTGTAATAATGCAAAAATTATTGACATTTCTATCTTCATATGCACAGTATGCCTTTTTGGATTCTAACAAAAATCTATATCTTTCTCCAGAATTCATGAAATGGACATGGATGGAGCCCATATACACGATACTTTGTTTATAGCGTGGTAAAGTGTCAGCCGTCATTAGTGGTTTGTGGGCCCAAATTTAGCAGTTTTTAATCTAATTACAAAAAGCTACTTTGTACTTTGCAGTGGGCCATCGTCTAACAAATCGCTACTCTTATTTTAGATGCCTAGCAAAACAGAATATGCTATTATGGTCAAATACTCAAATTACAAGAGTAACCTTCACTAGATATTTTTGTCTTCGATAGTTCCATCAATGTCACGTGAATCTTGCCGGTTCGGGTTTGATAATCACAATTTTGGTAGTCAAAATCCACCATCTCTAATGTTTTGACAAAGATAATTGATTTGCAAATATTTGTTTTTTTATAAAAAAACGCCAATTAACTGCATTAAATAATTGTACTGTATCTACATATCTTACTTTATAAGTAGTACATTGTTGCGTGCTAATAAAAGTCTGCAAATCATCACCCTTCAACAAAAACGCCAACTTTGATATCCGTGTTTCAACGGAAAACCCCATTGGCATAGTTGATGTATTCGTCGGTGCGGAACACTTTTTCTTACAAGCTTTACACCAAATTAGACTCTAGTCTGATTTATTTAATAAATATTACATTTTTTCATGTTAATTTTCTTTTCCTTCACATTAGAAAGAACAAGAAGGTTAGCTTTTAAGCATATTTCTTGACTTGGATGTTGTGTAAGAGTGAAGATACTCTAATTGATTATGTAGCCAAACATATTTGGAGACGATACCTGAATTCATGTCTATTTCGGTCAAAAGGCCAACGAAAAGCCAAACATTCTTCATCCGAGCTCTTTTTAAGTCGATTCAAAAGGCCAACGAAAAAAGAAAAGAGCATATTTGTATCTTGGTAATTAAATGCATGAAAATATGAAGTTTAATGGTTTTGGTTTTGGTTTTGGTTTTGGTTGCAAAATACAGCTCGTGGAAATAAGAAGAAAAGGAAACATACGTGTTTCTACATAAGGACTTGAATTATTGTTTTTGTGTTTTGGGAATTTAGAAGCCCACGTTTCCAAAACAAGAATTTATGGTATCTTAATTAATTCAATGGGCCATGAGTTTTAGCAATTAAGACAAGGACATTTGAAGGTGGGCTCTTGATTGGAACTTAACGCACACATGGTCCAATACAAAAGAAAGGAAGGAACCGACATTATTTGGAGGAGAAATATATACCATCGAGACTAATCTACATAAGGTTCACCAACAAATTTGAAGTTATACATTACACTAATCGATTCATAATAGAATATGGGTGGTGATTTGCACACTTTCTTAATTGATTGGCATACTCTAAATTATAGTGTCTTAACATTTATATTCTTACAGAGTGAAAATATGTAAAGTAATGTGAGGGTATAAATGTAAGCACACTCTAATTTAGAGTGTGCCAATCAATTTGAACAGTGTCTAAATCTCTCTGACGTAGGACGCGCGGAAGCATATTTAGATAAACCATAATCTAAGGGTGATATACGAGGCGCACCTCAAGGGAATAAAACCCAAACAATAGTAAAGACTCTTAAAATACGAAGTTTATTAATAATCAATGATTAAAAGATAAATTACAATAAAAACATAAGCCCTATATTTATAGGGTATTAAAACTTGTAAAATAAGATAACCTAGAACAAACAAAAAATAAGAAAACTAAAATAAAAAACAAAAAGTCACGACACTAAATAAAACTCTGGAAACACCAGTAGGGTTACTTGTACTTGGAGTAGAGTTACTCTAAGATATTCTTATGATGAAGAGTAACATCAGTATGTTTTAGAGTAAGGTTACTTATGTTTAGTACCTTTACTTCTATTACCAGTACCCTTACTCCTACAACCAATAATATCATTCTATATTCTTGTTTGATCACAAATCTCGTCCCTATCATTCTCCCTCACTTAAAAAGAACTCGCCCTCGAGTTCTCACTGTCAATGGCTTCATCTACCTCGAACAACCTCTCACGACGAACCTTATCTTGGGTAGATTTGCGCTTCACATTAACTCGAGAACTTTCATCTTTTTTTAACACGTCTTCCACATTCCCATTGATCCACATATGACTTAGAACACCGAGTTATGAACTCCTTATCAACGATTACCAAGTCTTCAATTGCAATAAAATTAATTTCTTTGTTTACCATTGAAAAATTCATTGGATTTGTGATAATAATATTTAAATTTAACTCATAATCAAAACCACAAACCTTTGAATCTTTGATGCCTTCGGAATCCATACTTATCTCACCAACAAAACCATTCACATCTTGGTCAATCTTAGAACTCGCCCTTCATCACCACAAGTTTTCAAAACACCAACTTATTTTATCGTTTCCAACATCAAAGTTGAAATTTTGTTGACATGTTTATCACAAATTTGAAGGTCTTGGACTTCTTCAACATGCTTTTCAACAACTTCATCATTCAAAATCTTTTCTTCCATTATAACTTCGGACTTTGGCAATTTTGGTTTGACTTTGGATGGAACTATAGCAATCATTTTTCCTTCCCATGAGAAAAGATAAAGATTTTTTTGAAAACCATACATGCCCTTAACGTCTTGTACCCAAGGTTTTCCCAACAAAATATCACACTCATCAAAATCATCCACAATACAAAGTATGTCCCTTTTATAATTTTTCCCAATAGTTACCGGAACCCTAAAACTTGGTAACCTTCAATTGGACAAATCTCTGTTGGTAATTCTATGAAATCTACCAATTTTTTTGAAACCAAATTATTTATACTACAACCATCAAAAATTAAAGAACATACCGAATTATTGATTAAAATTCTTGAACGAAAAGGCTTGGTTGTAGACACCCGTTCATCCTTTTTTCTCTCCTCCCATTCATCAATTCTTCCATTATTGAACGGGGATTGGTTGCTCCTATGGTTGGTAATAGATCCGCCTATGATTTGACGAATTTTTGAACCTCCATAATTGCTACCCTCGCGATTCTTGTGGATTGATGCCCCACCTACAATCACGGAACATAGTTCTTCAAGCATAGCTAGTGTAACAACTATCAAGTGCTTTCATGGATTTGGTAAAACCATGATCCATGTACTCTCCAGACCATACCCTACCAACAGTATGGGTTTTGATAACATCTACACCATTCATCATCTAGGATGCTAACAAAGCTCTAGACATAAATTGAAGTAAAACCTTCTACACCAATTACCACCAGGATACAACGTGTCTCTGATGCCAACTAACGTAGGACGCGCGAAAGCGTATTTAGATAAACCCTAATCCAAGGGTGATATACGAGACACACCTCAAGGGAATAAAACCCAAACAAGAGTAAAGACTCTTAAAACACGAAGTTTATTAATAATCAATAATTAAACGATAGATAACAATATAACATAATTCCTATATAAATAGGGTATTAAAACTTGTAGAATAAGATAACCTAGAACAAACAAAAATAAGGAAACTAAAATAAAAACAAAATGTCACGACACTAAATAAAACTCTGAAAACACCAGTAGGGTTACTTGTGCTTGGAGTAGAGTTACTCTAACATATTCTTACGTTGAAGAGTAACCTCAGTATGTTTTAGAGTAAGGTTACTTATGTTTATTACCCTTACTTCTATTACCAATACCCTTACCACTAGTACAAAAATGGCCTATCGTCACACATGGTCGATTTCAAATGGTCACACTGTAACATATTTACGTGACTAAGTGTATGAAAATAAAATAAACAGCCACACTCTATCCGACTTGTGTGACCATTTCGGAAGATATATGTCACACATTTGTGTATTTATGTGACTAGAGGGTAACTGGTAAATATTTTTCGATCATTTAGTCACGTTTAATTTGGGACGTGTGACCGATACAAATCAGCTTTAAACATTAGTCACACTACAGATATACATATGTGACAAATATATGTCACACAATTGAAGAGTGTGACCAAAATAGATATACTGTCACATGAAGTAATTGTGTATGTGGCTAAATTATATAGTCAAGTTTGTCACACATTATTTAAACGTGACTGCTATTCTTTGCTAAATATTTAGCCACATATGAATTTGAAATGTGTGACAACTGAACAGTAAGTTTGAAGAGTTAGTCACGATATGCATTTAAAAGTGACAAATATATGTCACACACTTGAAGAGTGTGTCTAAATGTCCTATATGGTCACACGAAACCATAGAAACATGATTAAGTGTAATAAAAATTCGATACATATGGTCATGTAAGTTAATATGTGTGTCTAAAGTTTAGTGTGTGTTTGCTTGCCAAATCCTAATGTGTATAGTCACATTTAATTGAAGCACGATCATGTGACTAGAGGCTTTACAATAGTCATACTATATCACAAATGCGTATCTAAATTATGTTTATTGCCACATTATAAGGGTATTATATGTGACCAATACATTCAAAATAGTCACATTGTGAAATATTCATGTGACTATTATTTATAGCAAAATGTGAACTCAGTTATCATAACCTTGATATTAGTCACATTAAGTGTTTGTGTGACTAAATTCAAGATGTAATATATGGTCACATTAAGTATTTATTTAGGTGTCTAAATCATAGAGTCATATTTTGTCACATATTATTTAAGTGTAGCCACAATTTGATACATATGTTCACACATTAGTACTGCTAGTTATACTTACAACTGCTATTTAATGCTTCTAGTTATACTTAGAACTGCTAAGTATAATTAGATGTTGTGACCATTGTGCATATGTTATGGCTTGTGTTTTCTTTATTTCTAGACTAACATTTTGCAAAAATAAAGAAATATAAATGCAACACATATATATAAAGTGTAAACTTGTATCTAAGAAATAATTTCATTAATAAGTATACAAGTTAAATTCGTTTGCTCGAAATGAAATGTATTGTATGTGTGTATCAAAGTTAAGCTGGTAGCTAAGAAATAACTAAAACAAGTTACAGCTAAATTCCACCGAAATTTTTAAACACTCATTTAAACACTTGTAGCCATTGATCTAAATCTATAACAGTCTCTCTTTGTTGCACGAACAGTATCCTCTATCTGCAGATATCATAGAAGGCAAGAACTTTAACAGCTAGATTAAGAAGTTAGTGAATGAATATATCCTACCAAAACTACCATTTAAAGAGAATTCAATGACTTATGATGTGAAGGAAAACAAACAATAAAACGCTAAGAAAACTGACCTAAGTTAAGGCTAATATCTCTAGCTTGCAGCATATAGCGTAAGAAGATCAGCCCCGACAATACTCCCAAGGCTATGTTTCTGATGTAGGTACAATAGATTCATAAAGTTTTTCCTTTTCCAAAAATACATTGCAATTCTTATGAGTATGTAGTTTATAATAACTTAGGTGAGAAATATCAACAAAATATGTGTACTTTTAGATTATTTTTGTACGCTATAAATGAAACATTATGTAACCTGATATCTGCAATTTGGCTGTGATAATTCTGTGATTCAAGCTCTTCATCTCCTGATTCGTCACTCCAAGTATGGTATCTGGTTTTGTGGTATAAACAACAATTTCTGAATCTGTTTCTTGACCATCTCTGCCCCTTCTGATTTTCGTATCCAATTTCTATGCATTTCCTTAATACTCTCAAGCCAGTCAAGATCATCTAAATCATCAAGAAGACGGTCCGCATGTGCAGTTATCTTGAGCATCCATTGCCGCATCAGTTGCTGCACAAAGGAAATAACTTTTGATGTGGATATAAAAAAGTAGAGCATCTTACCTTTAGTTGCAAGCTCAAAGTATTTACACACTTGAAATAGAACAAACAAGCTCGAAGTACTTGAAATAGAACTCAAAACTAAAAGCATTCACATTTGAGTAGAGCTCGCAACTGGACAATAAACAAAACTCATTTCATAACAAATAAAAATAACTATAAAACTCACAATGTTATCAAGTATCTACAACAATAACTTGTTTCCTCCATCTACCAAATGTATCTTTTATATTTACCATACAATCTGCAATTTCATGTCAACCTTGTTTAAACACCAACACACATAAAATAGATAAGGATTACACTATAAATTAAACAAAAATAATGAGAGATCTACGTTTACTTGCTCTAAATTTAATCCAAACTTACATAAAAGACCCATTTCATTCAAGCATTCCATGAGCACTTCGTGGGCATCATAAACCTGTAAGATCTAAATATGGGAAAATAATATTAGTTATTTAATTGTAAGTTCCAGTGATATGAAGTGGATCTTTTAAGGTTTAACCACACTAATGATAAGGATTACACTATAAATACCACATGTATTAGTACAACCATGATATGAATAGCACAACCATAACTTCATAGAAATACCCGGCCTCGACACTATTGAAAACATCTATTTTAAATTCAATTATAAAGTATTGGTAATGACAGGTATAATCATTAAGCTACTATTGCAGTAGAAATATGTGTATTGCCTTGATAAGGGCTCAAGAGTCGAGCAAACCTGGCTGCAAAACCAACTGCGGAGTAACAACTTTGTTGACGAAATAGTAAGGCGTGTGATAGAACGGCTGGAGAAAGGGGAAGGATCGATGGACAATTGTAAGAGAAAATGAAATTTCAATTTTGGGTGAGAAAGAGAGAAAACTAATTTGGGGAAAAAAAACTATTTGGGAGGGCGGGAAGTTAATTCTAATTTCATTTGTGAAGGAGCGCATTTCAAATTTTTAATTAAGATATTTTTTATTAAGATTTGTGATACTTTTGAAAAAATGTTGCATTATCTATACTTCTTATAATACATCATATACCTTCTATCATATTAAATTTTTAAGATTACCAAAAATAGATTTTTAAGTAAATACAATTAGCTAAGCTATTAGTACAAAAATCTAATACAATAAATGTTCAACCATTTGACTTTTCAACTCACTATTTAATGTTGTAAAAAAACACTCTCTACATAAAAGGTACATGTTAATATGCTTATTGTACAAGCTAATGAAACATAAAAAAAAAACTTCGTACAATTAATTTAACTTTCTTTTTATCTTGTATACATGGTTTTTAAAACTGGACCGTACAACGAACCACTTTCTCAAACGGTTTCCGATTTTTGGTGGTTTTGTCCGGTTCAACCGGCCTCCATAATATTATCATCAATCGTCACGAAGAATATATAATCAGATACATTACTCGCATAGAATTTTATTTACACGATACCCGCTGCTGCAACTCGCGGGTACCCTGCTAGTATCTATTAGGGGTGTTCATCGGTTTGGTAATCGGTTTATTCGGTCGATTGAAAATTTCTTTTGGGTAAAAACGAAAATCGAACTAAACCGAACTATAATTCAACTGAACGAAGGAAAACGTTCAAAAAAACTTGAAAACATATGAAAACGAGCAAAAATTGCCGAAACAGTTCAAAATGGATGAAATCGGTCAAACACGGTCGCAGTCGGTCGCAGTCGATCTAAAACGGTCTAAATCCGTCGAAATCTGTCGAAAATTGTCAAAATCGGTCGAAAACTAGCGAAATTTGTCGAAAATTGTCAAAACGCTACAAACGGATGAAAACATAAAAAATAAAATAAAAAATACTATACGTATAAAAATTTGTATAGTATTTGTCTTAGTTTACAAAACCTAATGCACATGACCCATGGGCCATGTGAATTAGCCATTGTCACCGGTCATGCATGGGTTCCATTACACTATAAGCCACTACAACCTAATCCACATGACCTAATGGACCCATGGTAAATTACCCATTTTGTCGGTCACCAGTACATGTATTGGTCGATAACATGACACTATAGCCACTACAACCCAATGCACATGGACCATTACTCATGTTAATTAACCCATTGTCAACAGTCCACGAATGTGTGCATAAATGACACTCTAAGCAACTATAACCCAATGCATATGACCCATATGATGTCAAATACCAATTAATGAATGTGACAAGTGATAACCTAATGCACATGACCCATGAACCATGTGAATTAGCCATTATCACCTGTCATGCATGGGTTGCACCGGCTTGGTAGGTGCAGTGGCGAAGCTTGAAAATTTTCAGTGGGGGGTCGGGATCTAATTTTTTTTTCCTAACGCTATTTTTCGGGTAATATGTTCGGGTCGGTGATTCGATTCGGGTCGGGTCAAAAATTAAATACTATTATTATATAAAAAAAAGTTTCAATCACTAAAAAACTAAACATTTGTCCAAGACAACTAAACATTAAAAAGGAGACAAACGGTTGGTACCTGGTTCGATTCATTGAAGAAATTAGAGGACAGCGGAGGAGCAGAAGGACAGAAGGTTGGGAGGGTTTGGGATGATTATTTGGTTTGTTACTTTGTTAATTGTTATTGTTTGTGTTGGTTCAATATTCCAGTTCTATTTTTCTTTTCTTTTAGTGGGCCGGTTTTTTTTTTTAGTGGGTTATATAAAAATTATGTAATGTATTTTAGTTTGGGTTATTGGGTAGATGGGCTTATGTAAAACGTAATGGATCAATTTTATTGCTTAATATATAAAAAAAAAATCACAATTAAAATGGGGGGTCGAAACCGAATATACCGAAATTTTTCTACACGAAAACTATATACCCCCTACATCGCAAAAAAAATTTCGGGGGGTCGGGCGCCCCCCTGCCCCTTAATAGCTCGCCACTGGGTAGGTGTATAGTTATAGTGTGAAGGTTATATGAATTGTATTTGAAGTTATTAAAAGCAGTCATGCATGGGTTGCACCGGCTTGGTAGGTGTATACCATTTGTCACATACACTAAGAAGCAAGTATACAGGGACCTCCGGTTCATGTTATGCGGGATCGAGAAATTTGAACTCGGCTTGAGCTTGACTCGAAATATAAAAAAAAACATATGCTATGTCCCTTACAAGCCCAAAAACTCAACAATAACTCGAGTCGAACTTATATAAGGTTGAGCTCAACTCATTAAACATTTCGAGTTCATTTGATAGGCTTGAGCTTGATCTCAAAGCTCGATAAGAATTAGCTCGAACAAACTCTAGTTATTCGACAAAAGCTCAAATCATTCAAGCTTTTTACTGATATGATCATGAGCTTTTCATGAGCGGCTCGGCTAATTTCCGTCCCTAATAAAACTAAGATTAAGATGTTACATGTGTTAAATTTAGGGATAATTACCAAAATGGCCCGGTTGCCCTGTGGCTAGGCATTTTTGGCCCGATTTTTAAATATTCCCGTTCTAGCCCGGGTTGCCCTGGGCAACTAGCGTCTATACAGCTACAAGATGCCACGTGTCCGACCAACCACTGTTGGTACGAGGTACATGGTACGTATTGTATTTTGGGCAACTTTTGTATTTTGGGCAACCATACATGAGCAAACGGGTATTTTGGTCCTTTCACACCTTACTCTCAAAACATTCAACTAAACAACTAACACCTGCAGGGTCACCATCACAACTCTCAAAACATTCATATAAACATCTCACAACCCTCCTCTCCTCCAGATTCACCATCACAACTCACACCACCACAACCACCCAACAACCCGACGCCACCACCACCTGACGCCACCTCCACGGGACTCTATGGACACATAAACCAACGCACCACCGAAACCGTCCATCATCAAGTTTTGAGGTATTTAGATAGATCTATGAGGTTTGAAGATTTTTTTATAGATCTATACATTTTAATCCTGATGGTTTAAATACGAACGCTTTTGTATGTTTTTTCACAGTAATGGGTGTCCTTTCACGCCCAAATCATCAAACATCACCGTCGCGCAAAGCCGTCGTCTCCATTATGCACCATCCCGTTGTAAACCATCTTAGGTGTTTTAAGCCTTGTTGACGTCAAATTAAGCTACATTTTTTTATATATTATATGTTGGTTTGCTCTGCATTTTGACTAAATGTAGTTTGTTAATTTTGCTTATTTTTAATTATTTTTTTGTTTGTAAAGTGTTGCTGTTTTTTTTTTTTTTTAAAAATATAGGTTGGGATGTTTGGCTGTTTGTGAATTTGTGGAATTTAGGTCAATTGGTTTTAACTGTGTTGAAAGTGGGAAAAGGTAATGGTCCATGAGCATGAAGGATGAGGGTGTTTCGACTGTCATTGCAAAATTACCTCACCGTTTTGGTTTTCGGTTTTTTATGGTCAAATAGGCTATGATGAAACTGTTTTTTCAACCGTGGTCGCATTACCGGAATTTTCGCAGTAATCCAGCTTTGTTGATTGAATGGCATGTCAGAACTGGACTCATCCAATCAGTTATCGGCTGTCTGACATCCATTCATTTAACAATGCCTGATTGCAGCTAAACACGTGATCTCTGCTGGCCACATCGTTATACCAGGTTATTGTCAAGCATGATAAACACGTGTGAATCAAGGAGGAAGGTCAAGTTGACATTCTCTTTTTATTTATGTTGAAAACTTTGTGATAATAGATATTTGAATTAACCAAAACATTTTTATCATAGGAACAAGGCTGGTGGACACCAGATATATCTAATCCCAAGGCTCTCATTGCTTGATGTTACTCCAGTTAAGGTAAAATTTACAAGCAACAACATCTTTTGCTTTTTTTTTAGCAATGCCATAATTTACCATTAACACTCACCTTATTCTAACAGGTACACTATTCGGATCAAGGGAAGGGATTGAAACAAACCAACACATGAGCAGAGCAAACAAGCAACATATGACTACAACACCACCATAGCAAATAAAATAAAAAGCACGGGTAAGTTCCAACATAAAGATTTCATGCTATAAAACTTACATTAGTTAAGTAGTAACAGAAAAAAAATTTCCGCGTCTAAAACAACTACAAACCTAAACCTTGATACATTTTCAACAAAATGCATCAGTATGGCATGGCCTTGAGCTTCTGAATGAAGGACAAAAGCTCTGCTGCTCGCTTTTGTTTCTTCATAACATTCACCAAGATCGTTGACACCTCTGTCAAGTCTTGGGTTTGCAGATTAATGAGCTCTGAAATGCTTTGAACTGTGGAGTCAAAAGCTAACACCATCCCCAGCTCTCCAATCACAAAGTCCCTCTCAGCCACACGACTCATTATCTCCTTAGCTTTTTTTCTAAGCTCCCCTTCATCCACCAATGTCACAGTGACCTCCCTCTCGAACTTGACAACCATCATGTCTCTAACCAAGGTTGACCCAGCAGCACGACCCAACTCCTTGAAAAATGGCATGTTTGTTGTCATCTTTTTCTTTGTTATTAACAAAAGCTGCTTTTTAGTGAAGATTGTGTGTGTTTAGATTGATGATTTGCTTTGTTAGTGATTAGTTTTTTCTCTTTCTATGTGACTTATAGGCACAGTGGGTTAATTTTTTCACCCTTGAGCCACACAAACTAATAATTACCATTGTCTCATTTTACTTCCACATGCATGAACAAGTATTAATTGTCCATCCCTTCATATACTCTAATACCCTGTTTCCAACATAACCAAACAAAACTGGTCAAATACATTTAACTCTATTTGTTTTTTTTTGTTATTTATACAAACACTCATTGAGTGTCATTGGACATAATCCTCACAGTCACATTCCTTGCCATAACCCTAATTACTTTTTCAGCAACTATCAATGGCTGACACACCAAACATCAATGAACTAAGAGAAGCTTGTGGCTCAGATGAGTTGTCTCATGTCTTCAATTTTCTGCAGTCTCAAGATATAACTAAGGATGAGGGCTTTCTCATAAGAATGGGGGATGATAGTACCCAACTGAGGGCCAAGCTTGATAAGCGTAATGATACCATCGATGAGGCTTTTTCTTTTGGTCCTGATAATGAGGTTGCCAAGGCTGGAGAGGATTGCCTTTTTGAATCTCAGGTCAGGGACCATCGAAGGCTTGATTTGATGGCTCAATTCCTCTTGCTGACCCGTGAAGGAACCGAAGAGAAGAAAGCCCATATTGAGAAGATTAAGGCTATTCAGGCTCAAAAAAGGGTTAGGAGGTCTTAAATGTTTAGGTTGTATTTTGATATTTTCATGTATGGAATGGATTTTGGAATGGATTACCTATTGTATTTTGATATTGTTGTGTATGGAATTGATTATCTAATCGTGTTTTTACGTTTATACTAATCGTGTTTTTAAGTTTATATTTTGTCATGTATGGAATGTATTTTGATATTTTGTCATGTATGGAATGGATTGGATTATGGAAGTCTAGCTTAGATGAACACCTAACTCAACTAAAATGGTTGCAATATATTGTATTCAATTAGATTCAAATATATTTTAAACTCAACAATAAAATGCCTAAATTTATAGTACTATTTATCCCTTAAATTTATATGTAAAAAACTTACTTTTTCCCAAAATAAAATTTCCCACTCAACTTTTCACAAACGTTTCGCAAACCCCGCCTAAATTTATAGTAGTACTATTTAGTATTTATCCCTTAAATTTATATGTAAAAAACTTACTTTTTCGCAAAATAAAATTTCCCACTCAAACTTTTCACAAACGTTTTGCAAACCCCGCCTAAATTTTTCCCCAAAATCAAATTGCCCCTCCACCCATCTTATATCTTTTTTCTCAGATCTCACATCATCTTCATAATATCTTCTTCCCAACTAATTTTCTTAATCTATCTCACACCTCCTCTCGTCAAGTTCATTTATCCATGAATCAGGTACTTTATTGTATTGTATCTTCAGTTAGAGAATCAATCTGAAGTGTTCGTGCGTTAACTTAGTGATTTAGTGATTTTTCTATTTTTTTTTCTTTTTTACTTTGTAATTTCTAATTTAGGGTTTATGTGATCCCAAACATATATAAATGGGAGCAGATATTATTCATGTAACCAACTTTCTTGGCACCTAAGTTGCCCTCAAAACTTTCATTTTAAGGTAATTCATACAGGCTATGACGAGTCACTACCTCTGACCATGTTGACTTTTAATGTCAAATTATTTTTAAGGGTTTTATTTAGGTACAAACAAAGTTGGTTATTATTTTATGCAATTAACCCCCTATACACATTAATTGATCCGCCGTGATGCTCATTGTGTACAAAGATATGGATACAATTTATGTAATGATTGATTGAAAACTCATAATGGTGCTATTGGTGTCCTGTGTCTTCTATGGATATAGGAGGCTTGCCTAGTGACATTTTAAGTATCAACTTTTTCTTAAGTTAGTACCAGCACAGTATTGAGATTTATGAGTTGTAACAACTCAGATGCTGTTTTGTCATTTGCAATGCCTTAAGCCCAAAATAGCAAATTTACTTTAAGGTTGTAATTCAATTGTGTTTCAGGTCTTGAACATGAAGTTATGTACAGACATGCAGTTAAGAAGGAGTAGAGGACTATGGAGTTTTGTCAGATATATGTAGTAACTAGTAAGTTACAATTGTTAGAGAGCAACATATGTAGGTGCCCAGATCCCGAATATGCAAGGAAGATGATTGTTGCTATTGATGCTGTCCGAGTGAGAGGTGATTCTGTTGGCGGTGTTGTTACATGTATTGTGCGAAACCTCCCCGAGTAAGCACTAATTCTCTTTTACTAAGTGTCTATATACGGCTGTGTGCACTTGCTCACTTATTATTGGTACTTCAAAATCTACATGGCAGGGACTTGGTTCACCAGTTTTTGACAAACTTGAAGCTGAATTGGCTAAGACAGCTTTATCAATACCTGCAACCAAGGGCTTTGAGTTTGGCAGTGGATTTGCAGGTATTTCATCATCACTAGAGGTCTATCAGCATGCATATCATTAGACATAGAATGTTTCAGCTATGAACTGGCCGGTTCAGGGTATGTTTTTATCCCTAACAGGACAAACAGGTAATGGGTTAAGAAGAGCTACAATAAGATGAGAAGTTATGTTCTAAATGTGAATGTACATGTTTGCTATTAGGTGTTTATTTGGTTAAGGCAAAAATATTGAGTATATAGATTGTCTAAAGAACTAAGCATGCAACTTCCGTTGTTAACAGGTTACTCAGCTATTTGCTGAATGGTACCGGATATATGAACTGTCTGGTGTGAACGATCAACTGTCTGCTCGTTTTGTTCTACAACTGCAACAAAATAGGTATTTGAAAGCACATGACACATCAGAACGCTTTTTCCGTCGGCTCTTGGTAACTTTTTGCTTATCTCTTAAATGCAAGCACATGCACATACACATACAAACCAAACACAATCATCGATAGCAAGAAAAGATATTGTCTGTGCTTCTAACTTTTGTCTTTTTTTAAAAACAGAGAGGAAGAATATCCAGATGGTGAGATTAGTACAAAAGTCACTACTGACAGTGAAAGTTAGTATTTCTAGTACAAAGTTAAAACTGCTCAGAAATTAAGACTGCTTGAAGTTAGTACTGCTAGTGTATTAGTTACAGCTGCTAGTTATAAGTTAGTAATGTTGGTTCATATAGTTAGTACCGCTTATATGATATGTATTAGTTGTCTATGAAAAAGATTATAGATACTTAGGAAAGTATTGTAAGCCGATTAGGACTCCTTGGTGTATAAAAGGAGGTCCTAGGGTATAGAGTTATATACAAATTTTATATTTGGTTCAATTATATACATTCCAATTTTATTGTATTTGAATTTGTTTTGATATATATTGATTTTTTAAATGTGACTGAAAGATGTATATAGCCACACTTATTAACACTTTTGGTCATTGTTCGCTTAATTCGTTGTATGACTAAATATTACAAAAGGCCACACAAAAAAAATCATGTGGCAATTGGATGATCAATAGTCACACGATACACATTTCTTCACTTTAAACAACATATGGTCACACTTATTAACACTTTTGGTCACTGTTTGCTTAATTGTATGTGACTAAATACCAAAAACAAACATGCTTTGTGTGACTAAATATTACAAAAGGCCACACAAACATAAAATTCATGTGGCCATTGGATGATCAATAGTCACACAAAATACACATTTCTTCACTTTAAACAACATATAGTCACACTTATTAACGCTTTTGACCACTGTTTGCTTAATCGTATGTGACTAAATACTCAAAACAAATATGCTTTGTGTGAGTAAATATTACTAAAGGCCACACAAAAATAAAAATTCATATGGCCATTGGATGATCAATAGTCACACAAAATAAACATTTCTTCACTTTTAACAGCATATGGTCACACTTATTAACGTTTTTGGTCACTGTTTGCTTAATCGTATGTGACTAAATACCCAAAACAAACATGCTTTGTATGACTAAATATTACAAAAGGCCACACAAACATAATATTCATGTGGCCATTGGATGATCAATAGTCACACAAAATACACATTTCTTCACTTTAAACAGCATATAGTCACACTTATTATAACTTTTGGCCACTTTGTTTTAAATTTTATGTGACTAACTCCAAAAAAACAACACCCGTTGTGTGACTAAATCACCACAAACGTCACATTTATTATATATTCATGTGGCCACAGGACGGGAAATAGTCACACAAAATACACATTTAATAGAATAAATAATCTCAAATGTCACATATATTATATATTTATGTGGCCAAAGGACGAATAATAGTTACTCTTAAAAAATATTTGTGTGACTATAAAGTGTTTACGGTCACTGATAATGACTAATCCAACAAAACTTATGCCTAATTTGTCACACATATTTGGGGTTTTGGTCACTCTTTTTCGATGAAAAAGGCCACGAACTCAACAATGTGACCATATGCCACCTACGGTGGCGGGACCTTTAGTGACACATAACGAAAAAAAACGTGTGTGACTATATGCATATCGTCACACATTTTTGGCGTGACCGATACAACTTTTTGTACCAGTGTACTCCTACAACCAGTAATATCATTCTATATTCGTGTCTTGATCATGAATCTCGTCCCTATCAATCTCCCAATTGAACATAGGCGAATTAAAATTGGGTAAATACTTTTATCCTTATTAGTTCCTATCTTTGTTTTTTTTATATTTTAATTAATATTCAACAATATTTTGCAACGCAACTAAAACGTCCCCTTATTTTACATGCTTACGTAGAGTAGTTTGTTATTTTAATTAGATAACTGGAATCTTACATTGTTCCCTAAGAGTTCGACACTTAAATTTAACTAATCTATGCAATTACATAATAGGGTATATTGCTCTTTAGTGTGTAAGATTAGACATAGGTTAATTTAGCTTTAGGTGGAAACGTAAAGGGGCGGGGAGGTTTCCTTTGAAACTTTAATTTCTTGTATAAAATAACTAATCAAGTATGATGCCATATGTTAAGTAACAATAATAATTCTACAACAATAATCATAATCGAGAGCATGAAAGAAAACATATCAACAATGCAAGTATAAACACACGACAATAAGTAAGAAAGATCAAATCGGAGACGATAAATTATAGTGGTTCAACACGAAGCTCCTTTTCACCATACTCTACTCCCTGAGTTCTCTAATTGAGAGTTACTTCAGTAATTTAACAAGGTCCCTTCTCGGTGGAGAAAACCTTACAACGTCCTTAAAATTTTATTGATACTAAGCTTGATATTCGATTCTTCTTTGGATACTACCAAACCCATTGTATTTTATGGCCCAAACACAACAAACCTATTTGCTTTGTGTTTTAAGGCCTAAACATACCAAACCTAAACCCTTGTGTTTGAAAGCCTAAACACAAACCAACCTACTCTAGTTTGGAATATACTTGGTGATACATGATGTTGTATGATAGTTATACTTAATGTTGTATTATGGTTATACAAGACATGATTGTCTATAAAGATGAATGCTTAATCTAAACATCAAGAACTCTAAACTTGATATGGTTGATCTTCTCTTAATTAGAAGCTTTTAATGTATGAAGATGACAAGAGCTCTAAGCTTGTGGTGGTTAGTATTCATATGCTAGTAAGCTTTGAATGGATGAAGGTGATAAGCGCTCTAGGCTTGTTTTGGTGGATCATGACATGTTAATATGATTTCAACAAATCAGAGTTAGATGCATGGAGATCAATGGTTAGCGAGGTTTTGAAGACTTGAGAATATATATTTTTACATTGCAAAAGCTTGGTTTAAGTGTGCACTAAAAGGTTGTTTAAATAGGCAAGAAAAACCCAACCAGGGGTACACGGATCCACAGTGTAAAGGATCCTTCCATCTTTTCGGATCTAGAGGTCACTAGATTTGAAAAAGTTCTTAGGCATCTTGTGTTTGGTTTAGTCACATGTTTCCTTTCTTTCCACAAGTGTTCACTTATTTTAAAGGCTCCTAAAAATGTGTTTTTGACTAACCATTAATGTGTAAATTTGTAAGTGTTTATGGATGTTTGCTTAATCATAAAACAAAGTGAGTTGGTCTCATTACAAAAACAGAATATGCTTTTCTTTAATGGGGGGTTTATGTAAACCATGCGAACTTACATTTGATCACTTCCTCAAGTGGAAGTTTTGCTATATGAAAATTCATGTATATAAATCATTTATTGAGTTTTTATAAAAATGGTGCAATTGCTTAGGATGCATTTTAAATGTTGCAATAGAATTTATAAGATGATGAAAGTGTTTTGATGCAATATATATGACATATTGATAGTTGAAAATTCATTTTTATAAATCATTTAATGAGTTATAAAAATGGTACAAGTGTTTATGATGCATTTTATAAAATGATGTCAGAGATTTTACAAGATGATGAAAGTGTATTGATGCAATGTATATTAAATAAATGCAACTTTGATCAACATGTTAGTTTGTAAATTTATGTCCATACCTCGTATGAAATGTAAAATACAGTTCAAAAGAGAATGGTTGAAATTGTAATTACTTAATAACTCCAAAATATAGTTTAAACATTTTCAATAGTTTGTTAGACGTTTTGATCATAACGCAACATAACAAACGTATTGGAACATGTGTTGAAGCACGATAAGATTCCAGACATCGAAGACAAGAAGTCATGAGAAATACATGTTTTGACGATTTATTGTTACGAGTAACTTACGTATTTTACGTTATATATTACAATTTACGTATTTGTTATCATTAAAACATAAGAGATCGTTTAGTTTAAACATCTTCATATTTGCACAAAAAATTTCCCATTTTTGATGATGATAAATTATGTAAACCGTAACAAATAGTAAAATGTAAAAGTTACCCGATTTACCAGTTTACACTATGTAAAAGTTACTAATTTTATGCGTCTACACTTCCTTCTCCCCTTTTGTCAAAACAAATAGGCGAGCAGTCCGAGCCTGCAACTACACTAACTATATAAATCTCTTTCTCACCGTTTAAACTACTCCAAAATTTCTACTAAAATACCCGTTTAAACTTTCTTTTCCTCAAAAAGGCGGGCACTTTGAGCTTTTTACTCTCCCTAGCTCATTACTCCATTGATTATTGTTTCCCCTTGTTTATTCCCTTCCATTGTTAGTGAATCCATGAATCAAATTCTTACAAAAGCTTTACCTACATTAAGAGTTAGTTTTGTGCAACATAATATATTTATAATGAAATAACGAGAGCAATATCATATGGAGGAAAGATACATAGAAAAATACATTTTTAAACTATGTTAGTCTTAAACTTGTAAGGAGCATTAGTGATGAGGAGAACTATAATATAGAAGTAAATTAAAGAGTTGATAGGGTTCCTAAACTAAGATAAGTTCTTAAGGAGAATGAATGCTATGAAGTATAACCATGTCAAAGTATGATAGAAACTAACAGCATGCAATCCTTGTTTTATATCTAAAACCTAAAGTCATGAATAGATATTGATATTCAAATAGGTTTAAGGTTCACAACTCGACCGACTTCCTATGGTATAATTGTTTAGCCAGTAACACCAACTAAATAAGCAAGAACGAAATTTATTCAATATTGACACACCATTATTCTAGGAATGACTTCCTCCAAGTCTTCATTGGGAGAGGGAGTACAACATGGTTTTGAAGGACATGTTCCTCTATGACATCATCATATACCAAAGTTGATGTTTTGGATTCGGATATACTTTCGTCAAAGGTTGCATTGAGAGATTCATCAATCGAGAATGTTTCTTTTTAAGCATTATGTGTGCTTCCTTTTTTGGGAGTATCCTAGGAAAGCATCTTCATAAGACTTAGTAAGACTTAGGGTCTAACTTGGTGAGGTAATATTTTGTGCTAAGGATTATTAGCAACTGGACAAGTCATGTCATAATATAGGCTAGCAAAGAGTTATATTACGGGAAAATTAAATATAATAAGCACATATATATTTGAAAATGGTTCCACATTACGAGCAAGTGTTGGATTAGCCTAGGTGTTAAGCTAAGGTAGATGGTATAGATTAATATATTGTTTTCACTAACAATGATATACATAGTATTGTATAAAAAATATGTTCATGTCATCCTATTGTGAGTGATTTTCTCTAACGGTTTTATGACAATGGATCCTAAACTCTATTTAGGTAGTGCTTAATATCTACATAGTTGGAATAGTTGGAAGGTATGAGAGGTTAAATAATGAAATTAATTTAAATATGAAATTTAGGATAATCTGACAAGTTGCATTATTTCAACTGTGAATGGATGTTAAGGCTTTATGATCTTAGTTGTGTGTTAGATATAATTTGATAGGTGAAGGGTTTTTGTTATGTGTGATAGTGTAGTAATGCACATCAAGGACCCATAGGAATGATTAAAAATTAAGAGTTTGGTTAACACTCAAAATAACCATGTAAGTGTGTGTTTACTATGTGAAATAGTGTAAAAGAGTGTAAGAATGAATCCTTTTTTGTTTTTGTTTGAGATGTCTTATATTTATAGAGAGTCATTTAGGATTTAAGGATAAACTACATGTCGATGATCAACGACTGTATACAGGCCAAGTATTGATCATCTAACTGGTGGACAAGAATGACATGTGACAGCTCCTCCTTGGCTCGTACCAGGTCGTGCCTGTCTACAATATTTCTGCTCGTGTGTATCCTATTGTCATATGTCAGATAATATATTTTAACCGCTAATGACAGTTGATGAATAATTGTCTCACATGTGTGTGCTACATGGCGTAAGAGGCTTTTCTAGGCCATGTGTGGGCTGAGAATGTAATTCGGCTTATCAAGTATTTATAATGGGCATTTGTTAACTATTTATGATGGCTTGACTTTGGTGTATAATTAGTGGGCTTGAGGCATTAATAATTATATGCTACCAGACAAATATTTGATTGTAGAGAGAGAGAGAGAGAGAGAGAGAGAGAGTTGTAATGCTAGTAGTCAAAGAATTCGAAATAAAAACACTACAAAATTTATGACATTTACCCACTAAAACATTTGCCCACTAAAAATAATAAAAGTCACCAAATCATAATTACAAAAAAAATAAAAATAAATGACACAAACAATATGCTAGACCGCTAGTAGTTCAGACCCAAATCTCACACACAAATACGCTCCTCCCAAAACTCTCACACATCTCGATCCCAAATCTCACCACCGAAACCCTAAATACGCCGTTATTGACCGTTTTCGTTATCTACCATCGTTAGCGCCTCCACCGTCGTTATCGACCGTCGTCACCACCTCCACCGTCGTTATCGACCGTCGTCACCACCTCCACCGTCGTTATTAACAACCACCTCCACCATCAAATTAGGTATAATACAACTGATTATGTGTTGATATGCTGTTAAAATTTTATCATATTATCGCTGATTATGTGTTGATATGTGCTTAGTACTTTATTTTGTGTTTACAGCTTATTAGGTTTTTAGGACTTATTAGGTTAAATATGTGTTGATGTGTATACAGCTTATTTTGTGTTTATAAATGTGTTTACAGCTTAATTTGTACCATGGATGTATTAAGCTGACAGTTAAATATGTGTTCTACAAAAAGGTGAAGATCGGTGGGATCACCCTGGTCCCATGCATCCTAAGGATGCCACCGGACCCTCCCCCAAGGACCCGGCCCCAGGCAATGAGCACCTGTCCCAGTGACAGTTAAATATGTGTTGATTGTGTTTATAACTCATTTTGTGGTTATAAATGCGTTTACAGCTTATAAATATGTCTTATTACGTCGTTATTTTGTCTATACTTGTCTATATTGGATGAATAATGGAATTTTAATAGTTAAATGATTTTTCATTAAAAGTTTTTCTAAAGATAAATTTAGAACACATGAAGATGATAAAGGTGGTGAAAGTCTTTATTTTTTTAAGAGAAAGAGGAGGTACTATTGTTTTTTCAAAATAAAAAATAAATCAGAAACTTAGAAACCGATTTTGACGCTAATTTTAAGACAAACAGAAACGTAAGAGGAAATATAGAAAAGTTTAACAAAAAAATAAAATAAAAAAAAAAAAAAAAAAAAAAAAAAAAAAAAAAAAAAAAAAAAAAAAAAAAAAAAAAAAAAGCAAAAGCCTATTTTAGGAAATATACGACTGAACTAAACACGCTGTTTATTATTTATTTATTTTTCCAATTAGATGCAGCCTAAACTCTTAACTAAACATTGCCTAAACTCTAATCTCATTTTCTTTCTCCTTTTATCTGATAATGTTCACTTTTAGCTAATATTTTAAAAGGTGTTACAATGTGGTAAATACCTTTTTTCAAACAAGATGAGTCAGCTAAAAACTTTGATTTCTTAGTATTTGAAAAATCACAATTTGATTACTTTATACCCTTTTTTCTATATTAGATAATGAAAAAGACATGATGAAAAAAATTCAACTAAAATCAACAATTATAGGTAAACAAACCTAGTAGGTTCTAAAGTAACCGAGTTAGCTATTTGTAACAAAAAGTATCGATCGATTTTGTAAAAGATAAGGTAGATAATATATATTTTTCACTCCACAAGTTAACAACAATTAAATTATCAAAAATTAATAACGCGTAATAAGAAGCACCGTCCCACGTCAAAGAAAACTAGGTTTGCCGGTGGAGTTGCTTCCTTTCTTACCAACAAATTAACACATCATCCTTAAAGTTGACTTTCACAACCTTATTTTAGGTCGACAAAAATTAATTTAGGAAATTCTACAAAAATATATTTAATTAAAAATTATCTATATCCCAAATTATCTTATAGTTTCATATAAGAATTTGTGAGACGTCAAACTACAAGGTAATAGACGTGAAGGCTACATATATACATATTCACAATAATCAAGATAATGCTACACATTATATTTTATATTGTAAATACTAAAGCCTCACTTGTTCTAGGGACGTGCCTATGTTTCTAATAAAGCCTGGCATTGTGAAGAAAACATTCCCATACACGCGTAGGAAATGCAATATGAACATGTGTTAATAACAGAAATAGGGGAAAGTAAAATGAACTAATCTGAACATTTATTGATAATTAAATGTAGGTGATTATTTAAGCGAGTGAAAATGAAAGCTGGATTTAAATGGATAAACCTAGAAGACTTTTATGTATTCTTTAGCGCCTCGATGGTATCTAGTCATGTATGAGTCATTTGTGGAAATTAATATTTATGAGATTCTAAAGGTTGAATTAGTATTTATGAGTGTGGAAATCCCAACCACGTTTATGCAAATTTTCAAGTTTATTTTATTGGTAAGAGATAATGACCATTCTAACTTCTACGAGGGGAGAAAATGACTTGAGTATTCAGACATTGCTTTGAAACACCATAATAAGTGAATTACATGCATGGTCATGTGGTTATTATCGAGTTACAAATTTAGTCTACAAGCATCCAAACTCATACGAAGAGTTACTAATTTTAAAATTTGTGTCACCTTTGATCCTATAAACTAATGGCCGTTACACAATTTGTTAAGTTTTGACAAGTGTTTTACGTGTTAAGGCATATATCAAATTCGCATCGATTTATTTATGTTTCATAGTCTTTTGAAAGCCGCACTCATCAAACTTACAAACACACAATAAAAACGATCTACTGTCAAAATTCAGATCAATACTACAACGTTGTTTGTTAATAAATCTCAAACTCTTTAAAATAAGGTTTTGTGATGATTATGTTTTGTAGGGGTGTTAAGATGAGTGACTAACTCGTAAAGTTGGTTGTGGTTGAGGACAAAACGTGTAACAAGCTTCAAGTTAAAAGCATGCTTATGCACTATTAGAAGCTTAGAGCATGGGGAATCATAACACAAGTTATGAAATAACATCTTGGCACGTCAGCGCCACATCATCTCAGCACCACATAACATAACACTAAAAAACATCAGAAAATCATAACACCAAATAACACCACTTTTTACAAATTTACAAATTTCACCCTCAACAATTTCATTAATTAAACATTCAAACACTATATTATTAAAATATATATCCCGCTCATATTTGAATTTGAATTTTAAATATTTATCCCGCTCATATTTGAATTTGAATTTTAAATATTATCCCGCTCCTATTTGAATTTGAATTTTAAATATTTATCCCGCTTATATTGTTTTAAACGACTATAAATAGCATATCAATTTACAAGTTTTTTTCAAACTTCAAACATTCGAAATGAGTAATCGTTGGTCAGTAGAAAAAGAAACCTTGCTAGCTCAAGCTTGGGTTGCAGTTCATGAAGATCCTTACCAACACGATCCATACTCTTTTTGAAACCGGGTTGTTATCATTTTCAACAATCTTTCTGACGGTCCCAATCGAAACAAAGATATGGTGTCGAGTAAATGGTGCAGACTCAACAGCGAATGTCGTATGTCTTGTTTCCCGTATCGTATTGTAATGTTTCTTTTAGGAAATGAATTTATTTAACAGAAATACTAAAATGTTACATAAACATCACATAAACCTAGCTTCAGTTGTAGCCCGGGTGATCCCAAGTCTGAGAGTTGTTTGAGTCGTAACCGTCGTCGTAAGGATCAAAGCTCACCAACCTCTCTGCTTCTAACTCAGCTTCCATCCTGCTCAGCTCACGCTCTTTGTCAGAGTTCCAGCCACTATCATCAACACCTCTTGGTGCAGATGAACTTGATGCACCTTTCTGTTGTTGTTGCTCAGCCATAGCAGCTTCCACATTTTTTTCATAACTCCAACGTATCTTGTTTGCTTTTTGGGCATGTATCTGACTCACACAGCCCCTCAATTTCTCAACAACGGCATGATCTTTGCGAAATTCAGCATACAAAAAATCGTTAATCACAAATTTTCTGTCGTCAGAAATGTGATTGCACTCATGGTATTGTGTTCTCAGTTGTTGTTTGAATGCCTTTGCGTGCTCAAACTTGTTAATAAGTTCGACAATAGCCTCTTGTCGAGCCGTGTCATCTATCTCGGCCTGTTTCTGACATATTCTTGAACTAGCTTCAAGGCCCGCCCGATGGGCGGCTAGCTTCAAAAATTAAATTAGTCACATATTTTTTAAGATATCGTTAAACTTAATATAATGTTCACAATAAAAATAAGCTTCTGTGAGGCATAATCCTAAAAGGAAAAAGATACATATCAATTATGGTTGGGCAAAATAAAACGAACAAAAATACTCATAATCTATGAAGAAACTTTTTATACACAATGTTTGTTGTAGCATTTGTGTAGTTAAAATGCTCGATACATTGATGTTAAAACAAAAAATAAGTTCATATTCTTAATAACCGTAACAAAATACACAGTATAAAATTAGTAAACAGTGAAGGTAAAAGTATTGAATCCGCTTCTCACATGAGGGTATAAGGGTGTGTATAATAATATCATATGACCTCCTATTTCTCATTCCCAATATAGTCTCGGTGTACTAACAAGTTAAACATGATTGTAGCCGTTTCAAGGGTTAAAAAGCAAGAGATGTCTAAAATTATTGTCTTGTGACAAAGATGACAGCTACAACAAAATCTATTAAGCAACTTCTTCGTAATTATAANGGAGGTTCATCAGTGGGGAAAGACAAAAATGTAATCGTACTCGAGTACTTGGATGATCGCCTGTTACATGAGCTTCTTTATAAAACATCCAATGAGGAAATAACCTTTTTTTCTATATATAGCCGCACGTACTATAGGGTATCGATTGATTATGAATCAAGAACGAATACCTTAGCAACAAAAGCAACATTAAGATTTCCATATGGGTGCACATGGGGTTTGTAATTGTGCCCGTCTTTATTTTGTCCTCTGTTTTGACTATCTTTGTGATCATGTGTTAAAGTTATATTAAAATTATAACTATTAAAATTAACTAACGAAAAACAAATAACAATATGTAATTTTCACTAACCCGAGGCTTAATACCTGAATCTCATTAGAGTCGTCTATGGGTAATTACTAAACTCATATCCAAACAGGTCCAATATACATAAATCTCATGAGAGTCGTCCAAGGGTAATTATTAACAATCTGTTGATCAAAATTTACTTAAATCAAACACCCTCAAAGTAAGCAATTTGGAACTAAATCATACCATTATATCCAAACCCAATAAGCAGATATTCTTTTAATAAGCAATCTGAATATAAATAAAACAAAAATAAAATAAAAAGTGAGAAACGACATTGAGATGGACGAATTAATTGGCAGATGGTGGTGCAGTTAATGGTTGCAGTTAATGGTTGGTTTGGTAAGAGTGTGGTGATTACAACGGTGGTGGTGGTTCAGAATGATTAGGGAACAGGGTTTGGAGTTGTAGCGGCAAGTGGTGATTCAACCTCATTGACTGGTTGTGTTGTAACATCTTCTGAGCTTGAAATAAAAATTCGAATATTCTCCACAAACACATATTGAGATCCATTATTATCATCAAATAGAGGAAGAAAAAAAAGGTAATAGAAATAACTTACAGTCCACCAATGGCTATAGAAGCTCCAACAACAAAAACAGGTCCTCCTTTAGCTCCATGGTACATCACCAACCTACTACCATACCAACTCAAAAATGACCATAACAGCAAATATGAAATACATGTTAAGCTAAAAACTTAAGCATGACCAACCTCCATGGTACAAAGACAAATTCATATATGAAATACATGTTTGAGCTAAAAAGTTGTTAAGCATGAATGTTATGTTATACTTGCTCTCCTTTTTTGTAGTCTCTTTTAGCATAGAAGCAGTATGATTTCAAATACACCATTGGTGAGGGCCTAAGTGATTCAGCAGTTGAATTTTAAGATAAAAATCGCTCTACATCAGGTAAAGCATAAATGAAGAAGTCACTGACCAGAAAAAAACAACCAACAACAACCCATGATATATGCACTGTGCAGAAGATATCTTCACACCATGGTAATAAATATCATCATACATCCCGATCAATATTAAACTTGATATTAGAAGATAGCATGCCAAATACACTTACAGATGCAGAAGACCATATCCATTCAAGCTCATATCATGTGGTTTGAACATCGGTTCTTGCATGACGGTCAAGGCACTTTCCCATTCTATTTTCACCTTTTATAAATCCCACTCTTCAATGAAATCCGACATTGTAATTTCGTTTATTGTTTATGCGAATAACAAACAAAAACATAATTAAATATATAATAAACATAAACAAAATTAGATGAATAATAAACAAAATCATAAAAACAGGACCTTTGTGGAACACCAAACTTGTTCGTGCACCATCTCCAAGAAAAACGTAATCCAATACTTTAATTTGAGTTCTTAGTTTAAAAGAGTAACATACCAAATTAGCCATTGCTGCAAATTAGAAGATACAAAAACATTAGGGTAATAATTGACCTGGAAAAATTAGGCGAAATTAGAGTTATGTGATAATCCATAATTGGATTCAGATTAATGATTGTTAACAAAAAATTAGGATTGTGAAGACCTGAATTTGATTAAAGATTAATACTTGTTCATAAACATGTTTACTGATTGTGAAGCTATCATTTTCCAAAACCAAGATGTGATTGTGAACAGAAGATGTTGATTGTGAATCTATCATTTTCATAACCGTCGATTGAATTTGATGCCGCGTTTGAATAGTTAGGGTTTAGAAAAGGGGGATTTTTTTTGAGAGAGAAGTAATGTTTTTTTATGGGGTTAGTTTTTACAAATGAGAAAGGTTTTTAGGATGCGGTTTTTTTTTTCAATGGTTAGAAGACTAAATTTTGCTGCCGTTAGATGAAGATGAATTCCAGGTGTCGAGTTTTAAGGTATTTTGGGGAGAGATGATTTTTTCAAAACCCTGTTTTATTAGTATAGTAGATTTGTTCGACGGTATGAGGGAGTTTGTTGCAAGCCATTGGTTTTTTTTTTTTTTTTTTTTTTTTTTTTTTTTTTTTTTAATGTTTTTTATGTGTGAATAAACAATAAGTAGCAAATAGTTTGTTTTATAAGGTTTGAAAAAATTAAATTTTTAAAAAATACAACCGTTGTATTCCAAACCAAACGTAACTTTCATTTTTTTTTTTTTTTTCGCTTTTCATCCCTTGCCCCAACGGCTATATTAGTGAGGGGGCGTGTTGTAATTTTTTTTTTTTTTTTTTTTTTTTTTTTTGCGTTACAACGCACGTTGCCATAAGAACTTGCGTTACAACGCTGCATCAACGCCTACAACATGGAAATGGTTCTAACGCTATAACGTGCGTTTCTTGTTTGACACATCATATTAACGCCTTGAAGGCGTTATGAGCCCCTGCGCTCTTAGCATTGCACATTTGGGAAAATTCAATTTATTTTATTTGAATATATATATTTTCATAGTTACCTTTACATTTTCATTCATGTGAGGGCATAAATGTTCAAACACAATTAGTTACAGTGTCTCACCCATGTGACGGGGTGTTTCTTTTTTCTCTTATTACTGCTCCGTATATAATGAGTGAGCGCATCTCTTATTTCCTTTTAATAGGTGACTCTAAAAAACTACTCTCTCTTGAATAAGTGATTCATATGAACAAGGCCCACATCATTTGTTTCGGTAAACGCCCAAAAGTTAAGGTTAATTTCGTATATGTATGGGTACCTCGGTGAGGTCTAGTCATCTAAAAGTCATATTGACTATCTAGTAATGTGTGTCCATCGATGCGATAAAGTTATATATAAGTCATCTTAACTATCAGATTATACTATTGGTTTGTATCACATTGATGTATAAGTTATCTTGACTTTCGAAAATATACGCACCTCTATGAGATCTATTCATACGCAAGTCATCCTGACTATCTAATGTATGTGTACCACGACGAGATTAGTCATCTTGACTTACAATTTAAATATGTGATAAGGAGTCATTTACATTCTTAAAGGCTGTTTCACAGCTTATAATAATGTTACAATATTTAGACATGAATGCATGCGCGATTGAAGTATATCCAAAACTCATTGACCTATCTATCTTAATAACATCTAATCATCTGTGAGTAAGCATGATATATCGTCCATGTAATAGATTGATGATGACGTATAGTCTATATTCGGATCACGAACCCGAATACCATGACCTACTAACATTAAGCCCACCACGAGTGGGCTACGATAGTAATAATTGGACTACCAATTAGGCGGTTTGGGCTTACAAGGCCCAAACCTAAAACTATTTATGGATTAGGATACGGGATATCTCTTAAATAAAAGAGATATATACCAAATATCCGATATCGGTGGGCACACCGAAGATTGGGGAATACGAAACCAACAAGGATTTCGTGTCTATATATAGAGGGCGCTATAGCTCTCGTAGATGTACGATTTACAAACCCTAAACTCTTCACAAACCCTAAATTCGATTACTTACTCTCACGCCGGAGGATAATCGGGGGAGACAATCCCTCGATAAGCCTAACGGTGTTTGTTGCTTTCATAGTGCGCAGGTCCCCAAGCATTATCATCTAATTGATACGAGAACAGGAACTCAAACAAGGAACGCCCAACTTTTGTATCAACAAGTGGCGCCATCCGTGGGACCCTACACTAAGAACTAGGATGACGAAACACAAAAACACAAGCCAGCGGACTCCGCAGATGGACAAGACACGCGGTGACCCTCCAAGGAGGAACTAGCCGGATCTGACCCTTAGGCAAACCACTGGGACAACCAGTGCGCCTGGTCACCAGGAAGTGGAATCAACCCCAATCATCCCAACAGTGGAGGTGCCCCCTGCAGCTCAGACCACCACGGTGGTTCCAAACAATGTGGATCTTCAGCGCACTCTCTTTACCACTCCTCACCAGACGGCAACTCCTGCGGACAACACAGCACCGCCAGGCGCACCTGACAAAGAGAGGAGGATTAATCTAAAAGAGAACATTACTGCGCTGGAAGAAGATACTCAAGGAGCAATGTTAAAAAATTTCGTATCACGAAATTTTGATACATTGAATAACCTCCTGCAAGAGGAGTCAAGAAGAAGGTCGAGTCACAACTTACACGCTCGACTTAACTTCAATGGAACATCTCCACCGCGTTACCTAGACCGCGAACATAATGATAGACGCACCGATGTCCACTCTAGACTCGGTACACCGTCTAATTCGCAGTACTCGGAGGAATACGAGGGTAATGGGCGACGCACACCCGTTTTCTCTAGGCTAGGTAGTCGCAGAGTCCACGATAGAATCGGACCACGACGCTCACCAAGCGAAGGTTCTTCTAGATCGGGAAGCAGAAGAGCTTACGACAAATCTGGGAAACGATTTTCCCCAAGTGAAAGCCCTTCTAGCTCGGACTCCGATGAAAAACGGCGCAAGCGCCGTAAAAGAAGCGATTCTTCCTCAAGCAGTTCCTCGGACAACGAGGATAAGGAAACAGGACACTGGAAGTCCAGAGGAAGACGTCGCGAGGAAGAGGACGAGGACATATCCCTTCCTTGGCGTCGCCAAAAGGTTGATGCGTTCTCAAAGCGCATCAGCGATTATTCAGACAACAAGAAAAGGCGCATGCCTTCCAATGTTAAAACATATGATGGAACGGGTGACCCTGATGATCACCTAAAAATTTTCGAATCCGCTGCTGGCATCGAAAACTGGCCACAACCTGTGTGGTGCCATATGTTTAACTCCACATTGGTAGGGAATGCGCGAACTTGGTTTAGCAAACTTCCACGAAGAAGTATAAAAGGGTATGAAGAGTTGCGGAAAGCATTCCGCTTGAACTTCACACAAAGAAAGAAGTGCGCTAAGGACCCAGTAGAATTGGCCAGGATTAAACAGCGCCAAGGGGAATCCACGAGCGCCTTCATGGAGCGCTTCAAAGACGAATGCATACACGTCAAGGCGTGTCCTGAAATACTAAAAATTTCAGGATTCATGAATGGGATCAACAACCAAGAACTTATCAAAAAATTAAATGATAAAGTTCCCCAAACCTTCGACGAACTAATGAAGCGCACAAGGTCTTTCATTCAAGGAGAAGCCGCCGTCGCGGATAGCAAGAAAGGATACTCGAACTACAGGCCGCAAGAACAGTCAAGGAGACAATCCAATGACCATGGCGGCAATCGTAACAAGAGCTATCGCAATGATGGAGGCGCACGGGGGAACGACAAGTATACCCCGTTGACAAAAACTCCTAGAGAGATATTCGCAACAGAGGGAGCAAATTTTCCTAAACCCCCACCAATGCGCACTCCAGAAGGAAAGCGCATAGGGAATGGGTACTGCGACTATCATGGACAGAAAGGCCACACAACGAATGAGTGTGTCCAGCTTCGCCAACTAATTGATAAATTAGTAAAAGAGGGCAGGATGGACCACTTAGTCAAGAACATTAAAGAAGGGAAGGATAAGCAAAGAACCGGAGATAAAAAAGAACCACCTAAAGACAAGGCAGACACAATTTACATGATACAATCATGGCAGCGCAAAGTCAAGCAAAAGGTCAGCCAGAGGTTCTCTCCTAACGATGAAATTTCCTTCCCAAAGTTGACTGCGGACAACGCAGTGGCGGAGCCACTCACCATTGAAATATATGCGGGAGGTCACAATATCCACCGTATGTACGTTGATGGAGGAGCATCTGCGGAAATAATGTATGAACATTGTTTCAAGAGACTACGGCCGGAGATACAAAGCCAATTGATCCCCGCCACATCATCGTTAACAGGCTTCACGGGAGAAAAGATATGGCCAATAGGACAACTACGGCTACTAGTTACGGTCGGCAACAAGGAGCACTCCACAAAAGCATGGATGAACTTTATGGTGATTAGATCTCCCTCGCCATACAATGGCATCATCGGAAGATCAGGAATATCAGCCCTCCGCGCAGTACCATCCACGGCACATGGAATGCTCAAATTCCCAGTAGAAGGCGGCATTGTCACCCTTTACAACAACGCTGTGCCTCCCGAGGAATGTAATACAGTTACATGTGAAGCAACGAACACTCCAGAACATGGCGCAGCCAAAATCCCAAACTTGAAAGTGGCAATACACCCTGATTACCCTGAACAACAGGTGTCAATTGGAGGTTCGCTGTCGGATAAAGGGAAAGCAGCTGTGTGCGCACTCCTGCAGAAAAATCTGGATGTCTTCGCATGGGAACCAAAGCATATGACTGGCGTACCTAGGTCAATCTCAGAGCATAAGCTACAAATCCGACAAGGATATCCGCCAATAAGGCAGAAGAAGCGTGGCCAGGCCCCAGAGCGCGCGAAAGCCATCCTGGAGGAAGTACACAAGCTTGTGGACGCAGGTATTATGCGAGAAGTCTACTACCATGATTGGCTGTCTAATCCAGTCATGGTAAAAAAGAGCGATGGCAGTTGGCGAATGTGCGTGGACTTCACGGACCTCAACAAAGCATGCCCTCAGGACTGCTACCCACTACCAGAAATAGACTGGAAGGTAGAATCCTTATGTGGATATCCTTTCAAATGCTTCTTGGATGCATACAAAGGATACCACCAAATCCAAATGGCTAAGGAAGATGAGGAGAAAACAGCATTCCATACGAGCCAAGGCGTCTATTGTTACACAAAGATGCCTTTCGGGCTAAAGAATGCGGGAGCTACCTACCAGCGCTTGGTAGATAATGCATTCGAAAAGCAAGTGGGTCGCAACTTGGAGGTCTACGTTGATGATCTGGTTATAAAAAGCCATACTGAAAATGAAGTAGTGCGCGATATTGAAGAAACATTCAAAACACTACGGAAAATCAATATGAAGCTAAATCCTAAGAAGTGCACTTTTGGCGCTACAGAAGGCATGTTCCTAGGATACTTAATAGAACCAGATGGCATCAAGCCATGCCCTGAAAAGACTGAAGCAGTCATACAACTTCCTTCACCGCGTACGCTAAAGAAAGTCCAATCCTTGAATGGAAAATTGGCCGGTCTAAACAGATTCCTATCCAAGTCAGCGGACAAGTCACTACCACTATTTAAAACACTCAAGAAGTGCACAAAAAAGGGAGACTTTCGCTGGACTACCGAAGCAAAGGAAGCGTTTCAGCAGCTCAAACAAATAATAGCAGCGCTTCCCAAGTTAGTTGCACCCCGACCAGGGGAGGAGCTGATAATGTACTTATCCGTAACTCACGGGGCAGTAAGCGCGGTACTATTGACGGATAGGAACTCAGTACAAACACCTGTATACTTTGTCAGCAAGGCGCTTAAGAAAACGGAGATCAACTACAGCCCAATGGAAAAGTTAGTACTGGCGCTGGTATTCGCAGCCAAGAGATTGCGCAGATACTTTCAGGCGCATCCCATAGTGGTGATCACTGACCAACCCATAAAGCAAGTCATCTCCAAACCAGACGCGTTAGGGCGACTACAGAAGTGGAGTGTACTACTAGGAGAACATAACATCTCCTACAGACCGCGCACCGCAGTCAAAGGACAAATACTCGCGGACTTTATCATCGAAAAGCCAGAAAGCGAGGATGTAAATCAACCACCCAAGGTGGAACTACAAGAACCATGGATCCTGTTTACGGACGGATCTTCATGCGTAGATGGCTCAGGCGCAGGGCTCATTCTTACCAATCCAGAAGGAATGGAATTTACATATGCCTTGCGTTTTGAATTCACTGCTACGAACAATGAGGCAGAATACGAAGCCCTAATCGCTGGACTACGAATCGCAACACGAATGGGTGTACGCAACCTAGAAGCAAACGTAGATTCCCGTTTAGTGGCCAATCAAGTGTCCGGAGAATACGAGGCTAAAGAGGAGAACATGATCCAATACCTTGAAAAAACAAAATCCCTAATCCAAGGATTTGACAGATTCACAATCACACAAGTCCCCCGAGGGGAGAACAAGAAAGCAGACGCACTGAGTAAAATTGCGTCTACAAGTTTCGCACATCTGTCAAAACAAGTATTGGTCGAAATCCTAAAAGACAAATCAATCTCCGAGATGGAAGTATCCACAGTTATAGAAGAAGAAGGCCCTACATGGATGACTCCTATTGTGGACTTCATCAGCAAGGGTATGTTACCCCAAGAACAGAAAGAAGCTCGACGAATAAGGCGCACAGCGCAGCGATTCGAGCTTAGAGATGGCGTCTTATACAGGCGCTCATTCTTACAACCATGGCTTCGGTGCGTGGGACCCCTTCAGGCAGATTACGTACTTCGAGAGATCCACGCTGGTTCATGCAGTATGCACTCAGGACCACGGTCTGTTGTGGCGCGAGCGCTAAGGTCAGGATATTACTGGCCCACTATGCACCGAGATGCACGAGACTTGGTACGCAAATGCAGCGACTGCCAAGTTCACAGACCTATCCCGCGCCGTCCACAGCACGAATTAACACCGATAACATCACCATGGCCATTCTACAAATGGGGAATAGACATCGCTGGACCATTCCCTGTTGCCGCGGGTGGATTGAAATTCCTCATTGTGGCAATAGA
>LBNU01012548.1:112580-124395 GCA_014162995.1 Artemisia annua
ATAAGTAACTTATGATTTTTCTCAACCTATAATCTTAATTGTCAAATTTCTTTCTTCTTAATGACAATTAGATTATTTACTAATCTTCTCTTTATTTCTTTCTTAATATTCTCTTAATTATCTTTTTCAACAAATTACCACTTAAACCAAAACCACTTCTTACAAAACCATTTTCTACAAAACCATCAAACCCAAAACCACCTTTCTCAAACCCTAAACCACTATTACCTCTTCCCCATACACTCTTACATATTCCCTTACATATTCCCTACACACATCACCATTTTGTACTTCTTGTCCCCCTCACACAAACTCCCACACAATATTCCTTTCACTTTCCAACACACACCTTTATTTTCAAATTACACGCACTCCCCTCACATACCCTCTTCACACACACTTACACATCCTTACACACTCTTACAGATATTCTCACATACTCTCACACAAATTCAAATCACACACACTACAATTCAAAATACACACACTACTCACATACCCACTTTACATTCAAATTACACACACTTCACTCACATACCTATCTTTACACACACTTACACATCTCATCCCTATACTCTCATATACAACTCATATCTATACCCATCACATCTAAACAACTCACTCTTCACATTTTCCCACACATCTAATTCAAAATACACACACTTCCCTCACAAACCTTCTTTCCACACACTTACACATTCTACCTTATACTTTCATTACCTTAGCCTTTTCTCTCCAAGGAAAGCATATTCCCTTTGGAATATTCCTTTGTAACCCAACCATGGTTAGTCTCCATCTCTAACCCTAACCTCTCTTACCCAACCTTGGTTAACCTCTCTTACCCAACCTTGGTTAACTATTAATCTAACCAACATGATCACTTAAACCTTCTCAACCCAACCATGGTTAACTTTCTAACTTAATCCTTTCTTACTTAACCATGGTTATCCTCTAAACCTTCTAAACCCTTTACTCTAACCACAATTACACTTTAACCCTTCCCTTGTGGAATATCCCATGGCATATTCTTTTCTCTCTTTCTATGCCATTTGAGGAATTACATTTACACCCCTTTCAAATTACCCTTTCTATCTTTTATACCCTTGGTAATTTGTTTTCTCTTTATCTACTTCACAAAACGTTTTTCAAATTGGCTATTTGAGTTGGTAAACCTTAGATTGATTAATGTTAAGGTTTAGTGTGAAGTACAATTGGGGGTTTAGCATGGTATGGTATTTACAAGGTCAACACCCAAAGTTTTGGGAAAAATTTACAGGCCTCTGGCGCGCTGCTGGCGCGTTGACGCGCCAGGGACGCGCCGGGCTCGATAAATTTTTCCCAAGTTTGGGTTTTGCCTATAAATACCAAGCCATGCCTCTTGTATTCCTCACCCCTTGCCATTATTCTTTCTCTCTAAACACTCTCTTATCTCTCTATCTCTAATCTTGTGTTCTTGATTTTCACATAACATCTTTGAAAGAACACATCTTCTTTGCAAGGGAAGAATCACAAGAACCTAATCCACTCTTGTGATTGTGTCGAGGGTCTTCTTCTTATACCCTTTCTATTACAATCGAGTCTCTAGGTTAGGTTAGGGCTTGATTGTTAAAACAAACAATCTTATTCATTCATTTGTTTGTAAGGGAAGTCTTGTGTCTTTGTGACCAAGCCTAGATCATTGGGGATCTAGTTGGGGTTTGATACTTCCGGGTGGAAGTTTTGGTAGAGGTCTTTGTGACCAAGTGTAAGTCGAGTCACGAGGTTCTTTTGGGTGGTTTCCGAGGGTGGAATACCGTTGGTAAGTAACTCCTTCTTTGTGAGCATCGATATTAAGGAATATCGGTGGAGTGAATTGTAACGGTTTGTAATCCACCGAAAGGATTATACTAGTGAATAGTATCGGTGTCGCGGATTCGCAACTGGACGTACGGATGGTATAAACCCCCCATCCCAAACCAGTATATATCGTGGTGTTCTTTACTCGCTTTATATACTTTGGATTGTGTTTGTGCTAGTGGTTGTTCTTGTCTAGACCACTTAGTGTTCTTCTTGGCTTAAAGTTTTTAAACGTTCTAAAAGCCGAAGAAACCGTACTCACCCCCCTCTACGGTTCTACATTGTATGTAATTGGACTTGAGTGCAAGTTCCATATTGTGTGTTGTGTTGTTTCGTGCCATCGTGTTGGTGTGAGGTGTGTAGCCACGTGGGCTTTGGTGTAGATTGGTTCTAGCTAGGATTAGGACTCGACATTCCGCTTATTGTCGTTAAACTTGGTGTAAGCTTGTGTAAGGTTTGTTCTGCCATAAGGGAGCGTGTTGATATAGTGTTTGTGAAACTCTCGAGTGTGAGACTCGAGGAGTGGAGTAGGGCGAAGATAGAGCTTCGTAGCCGAACCACTATAAATCTCCGTGTCCCGGTTTGATCGTTTCTTTCCTTATCTTTACTCACTTACTTATTATTGTATTTATTAGTTGTTGTGTTGATATCACATAAAGATCAAATAGAAAGTTTTCTTAAAACTAACTTGTAAAAGTAAATTTTCTAAAACGTAATTAAAACGGTGAAACTATTCAACCCCCTTCTAGTTTCTACAGTTGGTATCAGAGCCAGGTCACTCAAGACTTTTAAAGTATATTGTATGATGTTATAACTGAGTAAAGTAGGTGTTGACAGTGTAATGAAACCTATGTGACTTGCCAATTTATTTATAGGTGGTGGAAATATGCTTAGGAAGGCCTCTTCACGAAATTTGGAGATCATGGGATGTCCCATGATTTTGGGTGATAAGTGGGTTAGTGTATCACGATCCCTATCTTGGCGGGAAAGCCTTGATAGGGTGGAAGACATGGGCTTAACCTAGTCTAAACCATCCTTTGCGTACTGTCTTCGAAGGAAACCCCTCAGAAGGTATTAGGGCTTCGATCGGCAGATTCCCATACTGGTAGTCATCACTTAAGGATGATTTTACGCTAGAGGAGACTTTCAGAGGTTAGCCCAAGTCTTTCAGAGTATAGTATCCGAGTATGCTAGAAGGGGAGGCCTTCGAGTTGTTCAAAGGGTACGTCATCATATACTTGCCATGTTCTCCTCAGTTGCCGATAGTTTCTCGTGTTCCATAGTCTTCACATGAATATGATGTTCTTCAGGACCAATGTTATACCTCATTACTTGCACTTACATTACTCGTAAGCCTTACTCTCTTCAATAAAATAAGGGTTAGAATGAACAAATAAATAATCATTTGAACAATTAAGCTCATCATCACCAATTACAAGAGGTTCATCATTTTTGGCATAATAAACGACATCTGTGACAACCATATTTTCCTCTCCTATTTTTGAGCTATAGGCATCATATATGCAGTATACACAATTTTACAGTGTCAGTTGAGCAAAAAAATTACATTTTTTTGAAAATTTTATTTTATTTTATCAAGAAACTTTTGTCTTTATTGAAAAAGACAAAACGGTCACAGAAAAAATATCCAGCCACCAGTCGAGCAAAAGTATGTAGTCGGTCTGGCAAAAAAAAGTTCAACCATGGGCCCCTTTTCATATAAAACAAAATTCATTAATCAAACATCACATCTGTCGCACAAAAAAAACACAATGGTCGAACAAAATGTCACTTCAGTCGAAAAATCACATCTGTCGCACAAAAAACACAATGGTCGAACAAAATGTCACTTCAGTCGAAAAAATTATCTATCTACCCACTAGAGACTTATCAAAAATATGGTAGAGTCGCATAGTCTATCGGTCGCACAAGATTAAATTTGGAAAGCAGATAAAAAAAATGACTAATTTTACTATCACCAACGCTTTTTTGGCTTATTTTTGGAATTGTTTCATTCTTAAATCCACAAAGCAAGATCTCGCACAAGCAATAAAATATTATACACACATGGACGGAACACTTGGGTTAGGTCACGAAGTGCGAATTTTGTTCTTCTAAATGTGTTGTTTTTTGATATGCGCAATTTATGATATTCTTCTATTATGGTGCGACTTTAGTTTAGCCCAAAAGTTCTTTATGGTGCAAATTCAATTTCTAGATTGTCATTTTTACAATTTATATACTAGTTTTTTAGTACTTATGCCAATAAAAATATTTATAAAAAATAAAATAAAAATAAAATAAAGTAAAATAAAATTGTGCAATAGCCTTTTGAAAATTCTCAATCGGTCCCTGAAATACACACTACGTATCTTACAAATTAATGCATATATAATGCCCTTTCAAAGTGAATAGTTCAGCCTAATATCTTTTCCCATAGAAATGACAATGTTCAGAAGTTTCTATTTTATGTTACTTGTTAATGCAACTCTTCCATTAGCTACGATTCATGCTCAAGATGATCAATCAGGTAACTAAGTATGATTTTATTTTACCTTTAATATATTTCTGTTGTATCAAATTCATTTCACTCTTTCTAATTTCTTTGTTTTTTTACCAGGGTTCATTAGCATAGATTGTGGAATAGCCCAAGGTACGAACTACACAGACAACAAAACAGGATTAAACTATGTTTCGGACGCTGGTTTCCTAGAAAGTGGCGTAAGTCAAAAAATATTACCCACATATAACTTCCCTAACCTTGATATTGTGTACACCACTCTTACAAGTTTTCCTCAAGGCACTAGAAACTGTTACACTCTTAGACCGAAACAAGGGAAGGGTAATAGGTATTTGATACGGGCACGGTTTCATTATGGGAACTACGATTCCAAAGGTCAACCCCCACAGTTTGACCTCTACCTGGGATCCGATCTTTGGTCTACAATTAGGTTCAATGCGATGCTGCCAGTAAACTATGAGATTATACACCTAACCTCCTCAGACTACATATATGTGTGCCTTGTAAACATAGGGCTAGGAACCCCTTTCATTTCTGCATTAGAGCTAAGGCTTTTGGATAGTTCCATGTATGCAAATCAATTACAATCACTAATCACCTTCAACCGTGTTAATTATGGTACATCTGAAAGAGTCAGGTCAGTACTTCTAGCTTTAGTTAATCTTCTGATTTTAAACTTTATGACTACTGATTATAGGTGGTAAGACGGGTCGAGTGATTCATCAAATCTGGTTCAGTTCAGGAAGAACTGAATTAACCCAAAACCCTTCTATCTAATAAAGTAGTTTTATTTTTTACTTGTGATTTGACTTTCTATTTTATAAAGTAGTTTTATTTTTTACTTGTGATTGTGTGTCAAATTCGATTCAAAAGTTATATTATCTAGTTCTATTAATAAAACTATCTATGAGGTTTAATGCACTAAAAATACTATGGTTACAAAGTTTATATGATTACTACGGTTAAAAAGTTTATATCATTTATGATTTACTCAGAAGGAGGTGTAGTAAATATACACTTTCACGACAGAGCCAGGGGGTTCCCGCTGGTGCCCGGGCACCCCATGGATTTTTTTTGATATAGTGTTAATTTTTAAAAAAAACATGATTTTTCTTAAAGTCATCTTAAATGCACCCGGGTAATCGAAATGTGTTTCTAGTATTACTGTTCAAACTTTTTTGTCCACCCGGTTATATTTGGTCCTGGTTCCGTCCCTGTACACTTTGGTGACTCTCGACCCATTCATAACTATTGATTAACTGAGATATGTATGTATACCTAATGTTGATTCAGGTATGGAGATGACAAGTATGATCGGATATGGCAAACTACGACTTCTAATACACTTATAGCTGTACATACTTCTGGCACTGTTTCTAATTTAGGGTCTTCAACCGCAAATGAAGTACCATCAAAGGTCATGAGCACTGCCCTTACAAGCCCAAACCTTACCAGTAATATATTAATCCCGTGGACGGCTACTAATGCCGCTGATGAATTTTTCATATACCTTTACATTGCTGAAATAGAAACCTTAAAAAGGAACCAAAAACGAGAGTTCAATATTTATCTGAATGGTAAATACTGGGATGGACCAATATCCCCGCTAAATCACACCACAACCACATATTTCATTAGAAGTTCCAATTCATTGAATATTAATATTTCATTGAGGCAAACCAAAAATTCAACTCTTCCTCCTATCTTCAATGCAATAGAGCTTTATAATCCAAAACAGCTGCTACGACAACAAACAGAAGACCTAGATGGTAATTATGCGTATATAATATTTTTGGGCCTATATATAAAAAGTGGAATTATATATATATATATATATATATATATATATATATATATATATATATATATATATATATATATATATATATATATATATATATATATATATATATATATATATATATATATATATATATATATATATATATATATATATATATATATGTATATATATATATACATATGTATGTATATATATATATACATATGTATGTATATATATATATACATATATATATATATATATACATATATATATATATATACATATATATATATATATATATATATATATATATATATATATATATATATATATATATATATATATATATATATATATATATATGTGTGTGTGTGTGTGTGTGTGTGTGTGTGTGTGTGTGTGTGTGTGTGTGTGTGTGTGTGTCAATCCTTTTGCCTAATGGCCGTTTGTTTTTAGGGTTATCTCTTTGTAGCGTCTATCATTTTGTACGTTTTCGTCTGTTCTTGTACGTTTTCTTACGTTTTCGTACGTTTTTGTCCGTTTTTATATGTATTCGTCTGTTTTTATACGTTTTCGTTTGGTTTTCATATGGTTTTTTTTCTTTTTTATACTTGAACGTCTCGATTTTAAAATCAAGTGCGTTGCACCCCGATTTTAAAATTTATAAATAAGATTTGAAAAACCATGATTGGTACTTTTCTAAACATTTTGCTTACAGTGTTCCACTTTCCTAAAATGGAGAAAGAAACATCATCTAAATGCAACCAATCCATCTTACAATCACTAAATTTCATCAACATATTTTTTTATTCAACTATGATGCTAATATATCTTATTTATCATCGGATATTCATTTTTTTTCCCCTTTGTTGCTAAAAATAGCTGAAGCAATCTGGCGTACCAGATCAATGTACGGTTTAAAGAGAAACTGGCAAGGAGATCCTTGTGTTCCACAGTCATCCGCCTGGGTTGGTATTAATTGCAGCTACAATGATTTGGAAAATCCTAGGATCACATCATTGTATGTATACCATCTGAAACCATAACTGAAGAAGTAGTAAATTTATTACCATATTCGTAGAGTTTCTTTAACAAACATCAAATTTAGGAACTTGTCGTTTAGTGGATTGAGTGGAGAACTAGCTGATGCCTTAGCTAATCTTACTATGATACAATCATTGTAAGTGCTATCTTTTATTACGGGATTATACCATATTAGATAATTCAATATAAAAATTCCTTATTTATGTTTGTTCCTTTTTTCAGGGATCTGTCCTTCAATAACTTAACAGGAAATGTGCCGAAGTTTCTTGCATCTTTTAGTTTTTTGGAAATGCTGTAAGTTACATATTTGTTTTAGATATAACGTCAAACGTTTATCTATGGTATATAATGGTCTTACATTGTCTTCTTTTAGTAACTTAACAGGAAACAATTTCGCAAGACCCCTACCATCAGAGCTCGTAGAAAAGTCAAAAGATAGATCGTTATTGCTCATGTTAGCCCCTTTCTTTATAATTAACTATAGTCCAATCGATAGCAAATTGACATTCAACCCACTTTTCTAACATAAATTGCATATTCAGTATTGAAGGTATTAACAATCAAGATAAAGGTTCTTGTACAAAGGATTCATGTAGAAAGAATAAGAATAACAAAGTTGTTATTCTAGTAACAGCAACAATTGCTGCAACCTTTGTGCTATTGACCACATTGGCCATACTATTGATAATAAAAAGAAGACGAGCACAAGGTTTGGAATATCATTAACCCTATCTCAAATTAAAACTACAAGCTATATGTTTTATAATCGTAGGTTAAAAAAATCATAGAAAATGAAATCTACATCCTTAGTTTGATGTGAGCATGGTATTTCAAATAATGAAAGCAGATGTCCCAGATGATATAATCGGATCAAGGGATCAGCGTTTCACATTTGGGGAGATACAAAGTATTACTGGCAGCTTCAAAACTATCATTGGAAAAGGAGGATTTGGAACGGTCTTCCATGGATCTATTGGGGATAACCAAGTTGCTGTGAAGTTGCTTTCTGAATCATCAGCTCAAGGATACAGAGAATTTCAGGCTGAAGTAAGTTCTGCGTTACCATAAGGGCTTGCAATACACCATAAATACTAAATATTCTATCAGCTAACTCTATTAAGTCAAAATTGAGATGCTTATTATAGTTTATCTAGAGGTGGAAGAATGGGGTAGTTTGGGTACCCGGCATGCAATCTACATAGGTTTGGGTCAAAACGTCTGATTTTTGGTGTAGGTGATCCATAACACTTTTAGTATTTTATAAAAGCTGCAAATTCAAATATGATTTCTAAATGTTACAAGATTTAAATTATAATCTTATATATCTATATAATATTAATTAAGAGGTTTAACCTTTTTGGCACAAAAGACCTTTGGCTCAATGGTATGTATGTGAGTCAGTGAATGGCCCATCTACCAAGAGGTTGCGAGTTCAAGTCTCATTGAAGGCATATGTCAGATAGGTGACGTAGGTTGAAAAATCTTGCTATCCAAAAAAATAATAATAATAATAATAATAATAAAATAGGTGTGTTGATCCCAGTTATGCACTTGAACGAATTTCCTTAGCTTGTAAAGGGGTTAAGTTATTTTTGATAAATCTAAAACACCTTATGTAGAAACTGTTTTGAGTTTATCAAATACTATGCGGAATCTAGTATTTAATATTAAGAAGAACTCTTTTGATGAAAAAGTAAAACACAAGAACAGGTTAATAAATAAACAAAGCTTCAATATTATTATTAATACAAATACTCAAAAGTATTAGAGTTACACAACTTTGAAGCTAATCGACTTTCTAATAATACGTATCTATCTCATGCCCTAGGACCTCCTTTTATAGACTAAGGCGTCCTAGTCGGCTTATAATAACTTTATCTACAAGAAAAATCTTTTCTAAATCTTTTCTCTATTTATCTAAACATATCAAACCGACTATAGAATGTATATCTCTTCAGAAGTATTAACTAAATACTCTAGCAGTCTTGACATTTACTCTGACAGCATTAACTCTTCAGCAGTTGTAAGTTTGTCCTGGCCGTACTAACTTTGTTCTAGCAGCACTAACTACTTGGTGTATTTTCCTTGAAGTTCTTCAGCATTACTAGCAGTGGTAAGTTACATGCCAGTAGTCTTAATTCTTTCACCAGCAACATTAAACACTTAGAACATTATCCTAAGTATATGAGCCGTCTTAATACCATAGAGCAACAGTATCTTGATAATGAGCAGCAGCAACTAAAGAAGGTTTATTTCCCAACAGGGTGGTTTAGCATTCGACTTTCAACCTCTTTGACCCTTTTCCTTTTAAGGTAATCTTTTAATATAACCCCGAGACAACGTAAAACCCACAATAAACCATTATAAGTACATAGGTTGAAGAAGCCATCTCTATTATCATCGCAATGATTTAAATTATCAATAACTTCACACAATTCCAAAATGATTAGATATTTCCGGCGAGTTTAAACCAGTCATCTTAGAGATTTAAATGTCGCATCACAAAAAAAAACTGACCTAATTTGATGAAGTACCTAATGAGATGCTTAAAATAGTTTATTTAAAGGTGGCGGACTACACAAGTGGGTGTTTGGGTAAATGACCTATAATATGAAACAATAAGCATTGAAAAAACACGCTTTGATCGACTTTCAACCCTTTTGACCATTTACCTTCAAGATCCTCGTTTTTATTTTACACATTCATAAGTAGATGGGTTGAAGTCGCCGCCTCCATTTGTATCACAATGATTCAGGTTATTAGTATGTGAGCCACACAACTCCAAAATGACTAGATATTTATCGCATAGCTTTAATAATCTCTTGGTGATTTAACAATCACTACATATCGTAAATTGAACTAATTTGAGGAGATGCCTAAATGAGCAAGAATGCTTAAATAATAATCTGCAACAGGATCTTGGAACCTTGTGTGACACCATGACCTGCTCAAAAATTTGAGAATTAAAAAGCATATGATGAAAAACTAAAAAAGTATCAACTACAGGTCCGTCTTCTCATGAGTGTTCATCATAAAAATATAACTTCACTAGTTGGGTACTGCGATGAAGGCAGCAGAAAAGGAATCATATATGAGTACATGGCAAATGGAAACTTAGGAATGCATCTTTTTGGTAAATTTTCCTTACACATTGCCCTTCTGATATAAGTACCTATCGACCCATGTTATTCATAGAAGTTCTGTCACTAATAGCTCTGAATATTTCATTAGGTGGAAGTCCAAATGTCATGAGCTGGAAACAGAGGGTACAAATCGGGTATGATGCAGCACAAGGTAAGTAATCTGAATACTTTAAATCGTCTGGTACATTTATTTTTCGTTTGGTAGTGTATGACTGATTTGACATGCATATGTTTATATAATAGGGCTAGAGTACATGCATCATGGTTGCAAGCCAGCGATAGTTCACAGAGATGTGAAATGTTCTAACATATTACTAAACGAGAAGTTCCAGGCAAAACTAGCAGATTTTGGGCTGTCAAGAGCTTTTAATACTGAAGGCGACACACACGTATCAACAGTAATTGCCGGCACACCTGGTTATCTTGACCCTGAGTAAGTTCTTTTTTTTCCACATTTTATGAACTTATGAAGGATAAGTTATATATTAGTTACTGTATTTAGACTTCAGCAATGAACTATTATTATTCTGTCAACTAAATCTACCTTACAACTCATAGCTATTCAGTATCACCTATGTGGAAAGTTTATCAACTTGGTATTCATATTTGCAAAACTTAGCAAATTATTTAAGGAAGTGATCATATGATATTTGCAAAACTCATAAGTCCATAACAGGAACGTTAAGAACAAAAACTGAAATTTCCTTTGGGAAAGGGTCATATGATATAATGATCTTGTTGTGTTTACAGAGGATCTGTTTCAATATATATAATGTGTTCTGTTTTTCAGGTATTACACAACAACCAGGTTGACAGAGAAAAGTGATGTTTATAGCTTTGGGGTTGTACTCCTTGAGTTAATCACCGGACGACCAGCCCTATCAGGAGATATTTACATAGTTACCTGGGTTAAATCAGCTGTTGCCGAAGGAAATGTGGAAAAAATAATTGATCCCAGGTTACAAGGGGATTTTGACATCAATACAGCCTGGAAAGTGGTGGAATTGGCAATTACCTGTGTTGATAGCATATCTTCCAAAAGGCCAACCATGAATGATGTGGTGACGGATCTAAAGAGCTGTTTGAAAGAAGATGAAGGTTTTCATGGGGCCAAACCAAATAAATTAGACAGGCACACAGACTTGAGTTTGGAAAGTATGCAAGGTCCAAATCTACGATAGTCAAGTCGTGTATGTGTTTTCATCTCTACCATTTTGCATTCACCAAAATAGCTTGCAGAATGCAATTTTATTGATAAGAGTTTCCCCTTGTAAAGTTGTGTGATAATTAATTATCACAGTTGTGTGTTCAAGTTGCATCGAGGGCAATTGTGTGAGATCTTTGTATTTTGTAATTGTGAGATTGTTAGTTTTCCCTTTTCTTAAAAAAAAAAAAAAAAAAAAAAAAAAAAAAAAAAAAAAAAAAAAAAAAAAAAAAAAAAAAAAAAATAAAAAAAAAAAAAAAAAAAAAAAAAAAAAAAAAAAA
>LBNU01012548.1:128173-144479 GCA_014162995.1 Artemisia annua
TTTGCCAAACAAAAAAAAAAAAAAAAAAAAAAACAAATTTTTAATTTTTTTTTTTTTTTTTTTTTTTAAATAAAAAAAAAAAAAAAAAAAAAAAAAAATTGTGTTAAGTATAAACGGCCGTTAGTATAAAGGACTAACGGTGCAAAGGTTTGTTGCAAACGGTCGTTAGTTAACGGAAAAAACTAACGACAATTAGTTAGAGGGACCAAACCCGTTACGGGTAAAAACCGCGGGGAGAGGATCCGGTAAAAAATCTTGCGAGGGACCAAATCCGTTAAATCACAGGGACGATCTATGAAATTTACTCTAAATTATTTAATATATATGCTATTCAACCATTAGTAATGCAGGCAAAGTAGCCCGTGAAGGCTATTTCAGAGGTCAATGACTAAGAAATAACACATCACTTTCCTAATGACAATTAGCTGAGCTATCCCATGGTTGAGATGTAACCATAGCTAGAGATCAAATCCTTGTTAGATATAATCTGGAATTTCTAAATGCAAGCTAATCAGCCCTTTTGTAACTAAATAGACGTATAATCTAGTTCGTATTAGTAGAAAGATAAATAAAAGGCCTAGGTAAAAGGACATATAATGCAACACGTCTTGCAATAATGTCTGTTACAATTTACAAGCTACAAGGCAAATAACAGGCGTACCAGCACAGGAACCTCATGTAAATGATCGAGCTCCAACAATTATTTACGTGTTCCACCAATAATACAAAGTCAACTTGTGATGGTGGCTTAGCGGTACGGGACATGGAATATAATGCATGGAATATATTAGAGATGTCACTTGTCTATGGTTTATGTCATTTAGCTTACTCATAATGATTGTAGGGTGGAATATTTTGAAGGACTACACGAATCGTTAGAGTTCTAATCTTCACTAACTTATATAACTGGTCATCAGATTAATTACAATATTATTCTTTTATTTTTTATTTTTTATATTTACGTATGGTGGCAACTACATATGCTTCAACTATAAATAAAGTATTTAGTTCTCGTTCCATTGTCCAATCAACTCTATGGATCCTTTGCCGCTTTCGCTATTCACTTATACGTGGATTTCAAAAAGATGTAGGAAAGCCTCGATTAATTGGATCGAATTGTATTGTAATCCTTGTAATGTTTTGTTAAGCCCGTAGTCCCTTGCGTTTTTTTGAACGGCAATATATATAAAAATTCTAGCAAGAAACTAGAGATAAAACTTACAAAACAACAATACAAGCGTTTTTTGCATCACAAATCCATTCAATCCAGTTAGGATTAAATTTCCTATTGCTGTAGCTCCTTGCTAGGCCTTTATATATATAATGCCGTTAAAAAAAAGTTCCAGCTCCGACCTCTAGCTCGCAACTACCTGTCCCAAACATACATTATTTTAGCTAAGCGAGCATAATAATTTTACGACTATTCTCTACATCTATAATATTAATTACCCTTGCGAATATAGAATGGCGGTAGCAAGATATGATGCACAGGTTTGTGCGTGATTTCTAGGATCGAATTCACAAGATTGACAAGAATGATTCTATATTACTAACAACATAATTTGTTACATTGTTATTTTCTGACACTTTACAATGATACATATGCTGCCTATTTATAAGGTTCCTACCGAACCATCATGTCTTTCCACTAACAGATACAACCGAATAACAAACTGCATAACTAACTTCTAACTACCTTTAACCGCTATTCGATTATTTACTAACTAAACTAACACAAACAACCCTTTGGCTTTGTGTTATTACAAATGTACACCGAGCAATGCTTTGTTTAACAAGACTTATGCAATTATGGTCCAACAATTCCTCCCTAATTATTTAAGTCTTGTTCTTCGAGTGTCCATGCTCTTCTCCGCGTTAGTATCACCCAATCAACACAACTTGCTGTTTTCCTTTCAATGTTCACCAAATTGTTGTTGTTGTCTTGTTGCTATTCCTTTGTGTCCAAAACAGTTCGCAAAGCAAAATGAAACCCTCGGCTTCCTTTTCTTTATTTGTGTTCGAATTGTTTCTGTCCCAATTAACCAAAAATGAGTTCCTTGTTCGCTATACCACACTTGTTCCCACGTTGCTTTATTCCCTTTTGTGTTCGACTTGAATTCTATCCCACAAAACGTGCACTAGACTCCTTCTTGTTCACGGCTTCCCTTCCAAACAAACCTTGTTGCTCTCGGTGTCCTTCCAAGCAAGTCTTTGTTTTGTTGTTGCTGTTTTCTTTTTACAACCGGTTTCACAAAGTTTTATCCCACTTGTCTTTTATCACAAGACATCGTGTCCTTCTTCTTTGGTACTACGCTATGTTTCAAGCGTTTATCACCCTCTCCCTTTGCGTTGCGTATTCCAGCAATCCACAAAGTTTTCCCTTTTGTTGCCGCATTAATGCAGTTACCAACAAAAGTTCTTGTAACAACATTGTTCTCTTCCTTCTTGTTTGTTGTCGTAGAAATCACAACAAACCTCCTCTCTCTTGTTCCACGCTATCCTTCCAAGCGTCAAGAGTTTTCCTTTTCCCTTTGTTGCCACGTTAGGCAGTCACCAAAGTTTTCTCCCACCAATACGTTTGGTGTCCACGTTTGCTTCCTTTTGTGTCAGTCTTCAGAATGTGCCGCTGCCCACAAAAGTTTCCTTCAATCGATCATGTTCCTCTTCTCCTTCAAGGGTGGATTGAAGTCGTTGCTATCTTGCAACTTCCTGTTGGTAGTTCCGGTTGTGCACCACCGTGACCAACAATTCCTTGGTGTCTCTTCCTTTATAAGTCTTTTGATCTTCTTGATCAAAACTTGTAATCTTGCAACCCTTAGGTCTGATGCCAATGATGCACAGGTTTGTGCGTGATTTCCTGGATCGAATTCACAAGATTGACAAGAATGATTCTATATTACTAACAGCATAATCTTTTACATTGTTATTTTCTGACACACTTTACAATGATACATATGCTGCCTATTTATAAGGTTCCTACCGAACCATCATGTCTTTTCACTAACAGAAATAACTGAATAACTAACTGCATAACAATCTTCTAACTACCTTTAACAGCTATTCGGTTATTAACTAACTAAACTAACACAAACAGCCATTTGGCTTTGTGTTATTACAAATGTACACCGAGCAATGCTTTGTCCAACAAGCTAGACTTATGCAATTATGGTCCAACAAGATAATTAACTAAAATTAAGTACTCTAATGTTGGAAAGCACAATCCATTAATCTTTGTTTTTCAAAATATAGGCCGCATATTCTTTGTTTGGACTGATGCAATTCGACACAGACAAGAAGAAATCAAGATGGGTCATAAAATAAAGCCTGTATATTTTTCTGTTATGGGCCAACCAACCCATTAGGAAGAAACGGTTATTTAGTCAGATTATTTAGCATTGTAACGTTTAGATTTTTAGGGTTGTATCGTTTATATGAAACGTTACAACGTTTCATCTCTTATATATAGATTAGGATTCTCTGTAAACATTAACCCATTCGATTATTCATTATCAATATAAAGGGTTCAATACCCATCTTCTTTTGTCCCTATTTATCCAACTCTGTTTCTGCATGAAGAACATGATTGTTGTTTGATCATAATCGATCCTAAAACACCCTTATAGAACCTGTTAACAGTGGCATCAGAGCCTAGGGGATCAAACAACAACCATTCATGTTTTAATCATCACTCAAACGAACCAACCATGGAAGCCTATTGAAGAAGAAAGATTAGATATGGTTACAACACCAAACCGGTGGTTAACCAAGGAAAAGATGAGATGTCAAAGAAAAGAAAGAAGGCTTTGGTTTGCAGAATTTTTAGATATTGTAGTTTTACTACAACAGCCATCAAACCCCGGTTCGGGATAAACCCTACAACCGCGATGGTTGACAAAGGCGGGATGCCAAAGATGATGAGGATGATGATGGTTACTAAAACCTTTGCCCAATAAACCAAAAGCCATGAAGATATGATCAACCTGGACTTAAGGAAGATCACAACAATGATGGTGGAAATAACCAGACGATTGAAGACATTATGATTGAAGGAAGGCATCAAGGAACAACAAGATTGATGAAGAAACAAAGATTAATAGATTAGGGAGGAATATGTTGGAAAGCATAATCCATTAATCTTTGTTTTTCAAAATATAGGCTGCATATTCTTTGTTTGGACTGATGCAATTCGACACAGACAAGAAGAAATCAAGATGGGTCATAAAATAAAGCCTGTATATTTTTCTGTTATGGGCCAACCAACCCATTAGGAAGAAACGGTTATTTAGTCATATTATTTAGCATTGTAACGTTTAGATTTTTAGGGTTGTATCGTTTATATGAAACGTTACAACGTTTCATCTCTTATATATAGATTAGGATTCTCTGTAAACATTAACCCATTCGATTATTCATTATCAATATAAAGGGTTCAATACCCATCTTCTTTTGTCCCTGTTTATCCAACTCTGTTTCTGCATGAAGAACATGATTGTTGTTTGATCATAATCGATCCTGAAACACCCTTATAGAACCTGTTAACATCTAATAAGTTAGTTTAATATAGTTCAATATAAAACCCCCAGCTGAACATAAGGAAAAATCATGGGTGATACCCACAAATATTCCCTATAAAACAATGTATTCAATATGCACCAGTAATCCTAAACCAAAACCTGAACACAAGTTGCAATATTTATATTAACATTGTGAATTGTAAGCATGATGTCATACCAAAAGAGAATATTTTTATATACACATATGTACACAATATATAGTGATCCTTGCAGATGAACTCAAACATATACGCCTTTTCAAAGTGAAAGTTTCAGCCTGATATCTTATCCTCAAGAAATGACAATGTTAAAAAGTTTCTGTTTTCTTTTGATTATTCATGTAGCTCTTCCCTTATTTATGGGTTATGCGCAAGATGATCAATCAGGTACCTAAGAAAATTTTCTTTCTAAATAAATTAATTTGAATTAAAAATGTCGACACTGTTGTTTGTGTGACTTGAGAATTGAACCCACAACCTCTTGGTTGGTGGGTCACATTGTTACCACTAGACTAATAAGTCCAGGTGTGTTGTTGTACGTATTAAGTACATTGTTACATTTTCATCTTATTTGTTTCAGGTTTCATTAGCATAGATTGTGGAATACCCAAAGGTTCAAAATACACTGATACAAAAACAGGCATAAACTATGTTTCAGATGATGGCTTTGTAGAAGGTGGCATAAGTCAAGAAATATCATCTAAGTATGTCGCTGAAGTCAATGACTTACATCTCAAGACTCTTAGAAGTTTTCCAACAAACATCCGAAACTGTTACACTCTCCAACCCAAACAAGGAAAAAATAATAGGTATTTGATAAGGGTATGGATTATGTATGGGAACTATGACTCTAAAGGCAACACACCACAATTTGATCTCTATCTTGGAGCAGATCTTTGGAATACAGTTAATATTGCAGAACCATCCGATCAATATTACTATGAGATAATACACCTCACCTCATCAAATTACATACACATTTGCCTCGTGAACACAGGTCATGGCGATCCTTTTATTTCAGCGATAGAACTCAGGCTTTTGGATATCACCATGTATCTACCTCAATTCCTATCACTCGATGTCGTTGAGCGTGCTGTATTTACTACAGATGCTATCCGGTCAGTATTTTAAACTCTTAAAGTTAATCTTATATGAATTAGTTGTTAAAATATTAGAGTTATTTAGAGTTCATTAGTTGTTAGTAAATGTTATAAAAAAAAATTATCTAAATGAACGCCTCTCTAAATTACTTTAGTTAGTGCATAACCTCCACAATCACACTAGCCTCAACTATGTGACGTATGTTTATTTATCATGACATAATGACCTCTGTTATATATTTTACTTAACACAGGTATCAAGATGACAAGTATGATAGAATTTGGTATCCACAGTCTTTTTCTACTGGCCTTAAAAGGGTACAGACTACTAATACAATTTCTTCAGGTCCTTTACAAGTCCCATTAAAGGTGATGCGCACCGCCCTTACAAATGTCGATTCTAGAGATGGTGGCATAACCCATACCTGGGATGCTACTATCGCCTCTAACTATATCGCCTACATTCACTTTGCTGAAGTTGAAATACTAAAAGAAAACGAGAAGAGGGAATTCAATGTTTATCTTAATGATAATTATTGGGATGGACCAATTTCTCCTTCAAATATCATAACCACTCTAAAAACCGCATCACCGCTTACCGGTTTCTCAAACTACACGATTAGAATGACTAGAACCTCAAGTTCGACTCTCCCTCCTACCATGAATGCGATAGAGGTTTACATGCCGAAGGATTTCAAGCAACAACAAACAGATGACCAAGATGGTAAAAAATATTTTGTACTAGTATCATATAAATTACACAAAATACAAACATACATTTTCAATTATCTCATTTTATTCAGTCAATGCATTTTCTTTTCTACATCTGAATTGTTCAACACTGACATTGTGTCTTTTTTAAACGCTGACTTTGTGCCTTTTGAATCAAACACAGCAAAAAGTCATGCATGTTGTAATGATTTAGATGCACTAAATAATTGCAACTACTAAAACAAAAAAAACGATAAAATACGTTGGTATTATATACAAATCCCTATAACTCATCTTAAAACATTATGGCAAGAGTTGACGCTAGTTATCATGCTATTTTCTGTATGTATTATTTTTAAAATTAGCTGCTGCAATCTGGAGTACCAAATCAAGTTATGGGATGAAAAGAAACTGGCAAGGAGATCCGTGTTCACCAAAGCAATATGTCTGGAATGGTCTTAAGTGCAGCTACAAAGATATAACAACTCCGAGGATCATATCCTTGTATGCTTTCTACTCCGGAAGATAACTGAAAATATAGCTAATTTCATTTATCATTTAGGCATTTATGATTTTCTAACAATGTTTATATTTAGGAACTTGTCATCTAGTGGTTTGACTGGAGAAATATCTGATGCCTTAGCTAAACTCACAATGATAGAATCATTGTAAGTGCTACTTAGCTTATTGAAGTCTATCAAGTTTGTCACTATGCAAATTAAGTCACTACTCACTATATCTCTGTTTTGAGTCTACAGGGATCTATCCTATAATAACTTGACCGGAAATGTGCCCAAGTTTCTCGCATCTCTAAATTTCTTGGCGGTTCTGTAAGTTAATAGGTTGTAGATCTGGCATCATACTTATTTTCTTTTCGGGAACAGCCGGGGTCATACGTTTTTTACTGTATATAATGGGCTATCATGATGTTCTTATAGTAATTTAACGGGAAACAAGTTCACAAGACCTCTACCAGAAGAACTCCTAGCAAAGTCAAAGAATGGGTTGCTATTGTTAAGGTTTACCTTAAAAGTTTACTCCAAGAAAAACTAATAAACACTTGATCACCTCACTTGTTCTAACATATTCTACATTATTATCAGTATCTGTTGGTCCCAAAGTGTGTAAGAGAGATTGAATATGAAATTGCAATATGTAAAACAAACTAGATAACTTGATAATCTTTCTAACTAATACACAATTACATAATATCGAGTATATATAGGCACGAAAGGTTGCCTTTGAACCTTTGTGACTGTTCGCTATGTGTGCACTTGTTTGGACTCGTAAGCATATATACTTTCCCATTATGGATCACAGATTCACAGTGATCAATTTCATGATAAAAACATACAATTATACGAACATGATACAATTAATGAGGCGGTAGGACAGGTTATTTGAACATGCTACAATTAATTAACATCTTGAATGAGACGTGTGATGTCGAACTGTTAAATTCATGTGGCGAATTATCTAATGATACTGCAATGTTTTACTATATCAAAAGTCTTGTTTGAATACCAACTGTGACAGAATAACATTAAATCATGAGTTGCATAGAATCAACAAAGATCTACAGAAGAAGACAACCCGTTTGTCCTAGTTGTGTGAGTCAGCATTCGTGACTTATCAACCAAGGGTAGCTGAAAGAAGTCACCAAAACATCTACATTCGTTATTTGTAAAATTTTAAGTTACGACGATAAAAAAGGCCAATATGGTCCAGTTTTTATAACATGGGCTCTATCGTGTCGTCTTATCTCAAACCAGCACCGAATAGTCTTATTACTATACCGCCTCATATTCACTAAACTGCAAAATGCAACCCATTTTACTGTTGGTCCCAAAGTGTTTGTAAGAGAGATTGAATAATGAAATTGCAATATGTATAAAAACTAGATAACTTGTAAATCTTTCCAACTAGTTTACAAATACAGGATGTTAAGTATTTATAGGGTGCGAATGGTTATGAATGAACCATTGCGACTGTTGAAGAAAGTTGTGTCCCTTGGTCATGTTTCAAACGAACAGGCACGACCCAAGCAAACACACCCTTTCGTGTTTTAACTAACATAACTAACTAACAACTAACTAACCGCCAAAACGGTTATTAACTTTACTACGAACACATTTGGTCCTTGGAGTTTGTTTTGTCCGAGAAGTGACATGTAAAGATTACACGCTCACATTCTCCTCCTTAATCTTGAATGTTGCTTCCTCCTAAGTCTTGAACTCCGAGCATTTGTCTCATAGTCACGAACTTGAGTCTTGGTAATGCCTTTGTTAAGATATCTGCTCTTTGAAGTTCTCCACTAACGTGTTCCACATTAATATGTCCATTCTCTACGCATTCTCGAATGTAATGATAGCGAATGTCAATGTGTTTGCTCCTTCCATGAAATACTGCTGATATATTATCAACTCTAAGTGTTATTCTTTTCTCTTGCCATCCAGTTAGTTCACTAAGAAGTCGTTTCAGCCATAATGCTTGACATGCTGCTCCAGTAGCTGCCATGAATTCTGATTCACATGATGATAGTGCCACTGTAGGTTGTTTCTGAGTACACCAGGTAATAGGTGATTCTCCAAAGTAGAATACAATTCTAGTAGTTCATTTTCCTTGATCGGTGTTGATTCCATAACTACTATCGCTATAACCTGTAATTTTGCAGTCGCCTTCTTTCTTGTATATAATGCCATGATCCTTTGTTCCTTTGATGTATCGGATTACTTGTTTAATTGCCTTCAGGTGATGGTCCTTCGGGTCTTGCATAAATCTGCTGAGTAGTCCGACTGAATAACTAAGATCTGGTCTTGTGTGTAATAAGTACCTAAGACTTCCAATTAAGCTTCGGTAGTAAGTTGCGTCAACTGGGTTTCCATCTTCCGCCTTGACCAACTTAGTGCCAGGATCCATAGGTATCTTTGTGTCATTACTATCCGGCATATTTGTTTCTTTCAGGATCTTATTAATATATCCTGATTGCTTGATTGTAATGTCTCCTCCTGTTTGTGAAACTTCTATCCCAAGGTAATAAGCTAGCAACCCTAAGTCGCTCATTTCAAATTTATCTTTCATTTGGGATTTGAACAAGTCAATTTCCTTCTTTGGAGTGCCCGTGATTATCAAATCATCTACATATACTCCAACTATAAGCGTAGAAGTCTTGCTTCTCTTCGTATAAATTGCTTGTTCCAGATTACATTTCTTAAAGTCTAATGACTTCAAGGTTTGATCAAGCTTAATGTTCCAAGCTCTAGGTGCTTGTCTCAAGCCATACAAAGCTTTGGTGAGCTTGTATACTTTTCCTGAGTTTCCTTGCTGAATGAAACCTTCAGGTTGTGTAACATAGACTTCTTCCTTCAATTCTCCATGCAAGAATGCTGATTTCACATCCAAGTGGTGTACTTGCCAACCATGATATGCTGCTAGTGCTAATATTAATCGAACTGTTTCTATCCTAGCAACCGGTGCAAATACTTCATCGAAGTCTATTCCTTGTTCTTGTACGTAGCCTTTTGCTACTAACCTTGCCTTATGTTTGACAATGTTTCCTTTAGCATCTCTTTTGGTTTTATAAACCCATTTGAGTCCTATTGCCTTTTGATCAGTTGGCAATGTTGTAAGAGTCCATGTGTTATTCTTATTGATGGAATCTAATTCAATTTCCATGGCCTCAATCCATTTCTTATCTTTCGATGCTTCCTTAAAATTTCGAGGTTCTTCTTCTGTGAAGAATAAGCTTGGTGTTTCTACATGTTGAGCCCTTGTATAGATTTCTGTTAAATCTTGTAAACCTCGAACTGGGCTATGATCATATCTATGATGTGAACTTCCTAAAGAACTAGAAGTAGGTTCTACTTCATCTTCTGAGTTAGGGTCATAGTTGTATGTTGGTGGTGTGATTGGTGAGTCTGGATCTGATGTTGGATCCGGTATTTGATACATATTGTTATGATTGTCATTATCATTGTCATCTAAGTTGACGGGTATAGGATTCTCATTGTCAACTTCGTCTTCCACAAAACTAGCCCAAAATGTGTCTTGTGAACTTGTATCTTCTCCACTCTTATCCCAATCCCACGGTTTTGTTTCCATAAACTTCACGTCTCTACTAACATGTTTCTTCTTTTCTATTGGATCATAAAGCCTACATGTTTTTGATCCTTCCTCTACTCCTAAGTAAATCATTGGTATGCTTCTATCCTCTAACTTCTTCAAGTGAGGTATCGTTATCTTTGCATAGGCTATGCATCCAAATATCCTTAGGTATTCCAGATTCGGTTTTCTGTTATAGAGGGCTTCATATGGTGTTTTATCTTCCAGGGCTCTCGTAGGTACCCTGTTGAGTATGTAAATAGCGTGTCTAACTGCTTCCGCCCAAAAAGTTAAGGGTAACTTCATTGCTTTCATCATACTCCTAGTTGTCGATAAAACTATCATATTCTTTCTTTCTACTACATCATTTTGTTGTGGTGAGTATGGTGTTGTCAACTGTCTTGCTATACCATTCTCTTTACAATACTTGGTGAATTCATTAGATGTAAATTCACCTCCTCTATCTGTTCTTAGCATCTTAACCTTCACTTTTAACTCCATTTCAACCTTCTGCCTAAATTCCTTAAATGTGTTGAATGCCTGATCCTTCGATGTGAGAAAGTAGACCCACATGAAGCGAGTACAATCATCAACTAACAAGAAGATGAGCTTCTTTTCTGAGTGTGTGGCTGGGCTTATGGGACCACAAAGATCTCCATATACCAAGTCCAACAGGCTCTCAGATCTGAATTTAGCTTTGTTTGGAAATGGTGTTCTAGCGTGTTTTCCCAATAAACATGCATCACATATCTGTCCTGCATGCTTTATTCTTCGTACTCCTGCTACTAGACCTTTGCTTGTCATCCTATCTAGGGTGTCAAAGTTCAAATGGCCTAATCTAGCATGCCATAACCATGTTTGGTTATCTATGTTTGCTAAGAGACATATAGGTGCCTCAATGTGTAGTTTGATACTGTAAAGTCGATTCTTAGATCGTTCTACCTTCATCAACAAAGTCTTACTCTTGTCATACAAAGTCAATTTGTTCCCATCCATGATGATCTTGCAACCTATCTCAGTAAGTTGTCCTAGACTAAGTATGTTGCTTTTGAGGTTTGGAATGTAGTAAACTTCCGAGATTATCTTTTGTTGTTGGTTTCTACATCCTAATAATATTGAACCTCTGCCCTTTATCTCTACATATGATCCATCTCCGAAACGAACGCGTCCAGTGATGCTTTCGTCAATATCTTTAAAATGACTTTTGATTCCGGTCATATGGTTACTTGCACCATTATCTAAATACCATATGCTAGTATCTGTTGTAACATATTTCTGGGGTTGTATTTGACCTTCGTTTAACATAACTTCTTCAGTTTCGTGTGTAGCCATTAATAGTGATGGTTCTTCGTCTTCTAAGATAAGGTTTGATTGTTCCTGGTTTGTTGATGGTTTTCTACACTCATTTCTTACATGACCTAATTTTCCACAGTTGTAGCATGTTACCTTACTCTTATCCCATGTTGGTTTATTATTATACTTATCTTTATGGGATGAGTTTCCGCTATTCGAGTTGTTTCTATTTCCCTTATTCTGCCAGATTCCTCGTGAGTGGTTTGATCTACCACCACGTCTATAAAAACGTTTTCCTCTTTTAGAGTGTTCGCCTTGTGCAAACAACAANCCACGTCTATAAAAGCGTTTTCCTCTCTTAGAGTGTTCGCCTTGTGCAAACAACAAATTATCCTGGCTTTCTACTTGTCCTCCCTTTCGGAGTTTAATTCTTTCCTCGAACGCCTTAAGTCTTCCAGCGATCTCATCTAACGTAGTTTTATCAAGATCATTTGTCTGTTCTATGGATGCTACAATTTGAATGAACCTATCTGGTGTGGAGTCTAATAGTTTTCGTACTAATAGTGATTCATCCAAAGTCTTTCCTAATTCAGTTTCCTTCGTAGCATAACCATTCAATTTGGCTGTAAATGCATCCACACTTTCATCCTCCTTCATTTGAAGAGTCTGAAATCTAATCATCAATGATTGTAGGCGTGCTTGTTGCACCCTTTCTTCTCCAACGTGTCTCATTTTCAATGATTCCCACAATTCTTTTGCAGTTTTGCAACTAGCTACTTGTAGGATTACATCTTCCGTTAATGCTTGATATAAGAGGGCAAGTGTTGCCTTATCCTTCTTTATATATTGAGTATTTTCCTTGGTTCCTAGTTTCCCATAATCCATGTGCCTCTAAGAGACTTAATTTGGATAGCCCGCATCGTATAGTTTGTGTTTTAAGTTTGGGATGTATTTGCAAGGTGTTATGGGTTTCACCGTGTACTTTTGGTTCTTCATTGTCCCAGATTGAAGTGTTTATAATCTCACTTTTTGTATGTGTGGATTTTAACTTGTGTCGATTTATTGCAACCTACGGGTAACAAAGTACTAGTTCTAGAAATCTATAAATACTATGGATTTTAATGTATAAACTATGAATCTATACTATAAATTATGAAATGAAATCCAAAAGTTTGAGATTTGATTTGTGACCTTGTATGATTGTCACACGCGTATTTCCTTCAATGTTCCACAAGTTTGTACCACGTTGTTTTTCTCCTTTTGTGTCTCGGTAAAAACACAATTACTAACAAAATTACCCGCGGTAATTTTGTTCCAAATGACCAAGCGTGTTGCTTGTCTTTGTTATACTACTCGTCGGTAGTATTGCCAACAAGTGATGTCCTTGTTTGCCCTTCGTTGCTTGTACACAATCTACAATATTCCTTTTCTTTGTTCCACACCGCGTCTAATATTGTATATGTTACTCCAAAACAATCCTCGATTGTTTTCTTCTTCTCGGTATACCTTCTATTCCAAGCCAACGATTTTCCTTTTCTTCTTTATCAAACGTACGTATTCCTTTTTTCTTTCTTTCTCCTTTGTCCGCGACAAAGAAACTTAATTTGTTTTGTTGTATGATACTTGAAGGCCAACGAAATGTAACAAAGAGATTTTGTACAAAGTTGTCGCGTTCAAAACCAAGCCAACACAAGCAAATATGAGTCACCACTTCGTTTGGTGCCTCTACGAATGCAATTTCTACACAAGTACGGTCGTGCACTACTTTCCTTGCGTTTTAGTTATCTAGGCAGCGTCCCTTTAGGAAGAACGTTGCGAATTCTGGATCCTGAAAAACAAGTTTCAGTGGTTATCCTTTGGTTTCTGAAAACAAGAGTCTCGTTAGGGTTTTGGTTTCTTTCAGAAAATGTGTAACGAAATGTTTCTGTGATTTCTGAATGTTAGCGAAAGTTTCCCCTTTGGTTTTCTGAAAAACAAAAGGTCTCGTTAAGGTTTTGTAGTTTCAGAAAGTTGTGTAGCGAAAAGTTTCCTTGGTTCCTGAAAGTTAACGAATGGTTTTCTGGGTTTTTTTTGGATTGTAACGAGATGTTGTAAGTGGCTCTTGATGCCAAATGTTGGTCCCAAAGTTGTGTAAGAGAGATCGAGATATGAAATTGCAATATATAAAAACTAGATAACTTGTAAATCTTTCCAACTAAAATAACGTTACATATGTTCGAGTATTTATAGGCTGCGAATGGTTGTCTTGAACCATTGCAACGTTTCATGCTAAGGATGTGTTGGTTCTGTTTCATTCGAACAGGTACAAGCCAACAGACACACCCCTTCGTTTTCTAACCGCTATAACTAATAACTAACATAACCAACTAACCGCCAAAACGGTTATTATCTTTACAACGTGCAACTTTGGTCCTTGGAGTTTCTGTGTATTCGAATGGAGCAATGAACAAGATTACATGCTCACAGTAAAGGTGATGGGCTATATATAGTTACTTTTCCGAGACTCATAATAAGAATACACTTAGAATTATCTCTTGCTTTAAATCAGTTTTTTGCTCGTCAAACTACAAATTATACAATACAGGAAAAGTAGCAGCAACTCTATATACATTTTACATATACATACGCATGCTATCGAGCATACAATTGTGTTATCATGTCTTCATCAACCAAAAACACAGACTGACCTTCACTATGGCTCTCTCCAGTGTAGAAAGCAGGTTGTTTGGGTTGAGGTAACACTCCTTCACTCACCAGCATCAGAACCACTGACATCATTGTTGGCCTATCGTTTGCATTATTTTGCACACATAGTAGCCCAACTTGTATTGATCTTACTACTTCAGAAGTAACGCATGAGTCAAGTAAAGATGGACAAATGAGTTCAATGGACCTGTTTTCTTTGCAAAGTCTTCATGCCTGAATAAGACCAAACAAAGTGATAAATATACACGAAGGGTTTTGTATAGCAAAAAAGTACTAGTAATGGTTCGAGTTTAAGGTACATGTCCAAGAAGGTTGTCACTGTGATCTTCATGAGAGAATCCTCTGTTTTTCTTACCGCACACTATCTCTCGAGTCATAACACCAAAGATAAATACATCTGACTTTATAGAGAAATTCCCATGTACTGCATACTCGGGAGAGATATATCCACTGCGGTAAGGTTAAATGGAAGTATTATAAGTAAGGAAAACAGAAGCAAGATTAATCTAATAGAGCATGGTTTCAGGTTCTTACTATGTCCCCACCACTTTTTTTGTCTTATAATTAGCAGCACTATTGGAGCCTACAAACTTTCTAGCGAGGCCAAAGTCAGCGATTTTCGGGTTCATATCAGCATCTAACAAAATATTACCTGCCTTTAGATCTCTGTGGATGATCTGAAGGCGGGAATCTTGATGTAGATATAAAATACCTCGAGCCATCCCATTGATAATATTAAAGCGCTGAGGCCAGTCAAGTATCGAACTTCTGCTTTCATCTGTAGAAATGTAGTAAATTGAGCAGTCAATGAGTGTTAATCTATCCATTAATTTGGCAAGAGATTCGACATTATTACTGCAAAAAGTATGATAGTAAAGGTCAAAGAGATGGTAGCAAGTCAAACCAAATATAAATTTGTCCAAGCTTTTGTTAGCCATGTATTCATATATCAAGATCATTTTAGTTTTGTGGATGCAGTATCCGAAAAGCTTCACCAGATTCCAGTGCTGAAGTTTTGCAATACAAATGACTTCATTCTTAAATTCATCAAGCCCTTGCTGTGATGTTTCTGCCAGCCGCTTAACAGCTACTTCTCGTCCATCTTCCAACACACCCTAAAATGTCAAAAGGTTACAGTTTATAATACTGATAAGGCCCAAATTGCTATATAAAAAAAATTAAGCTTATCATATTAAGTAGGGCAAATTACCTGAAAATGTATGCAACTTGCCACTTTTTCTCATTGTATGTAGCTTTCTTTTTTTCTTCCCAATGTGTCACTAAACTTGCTAAATTCGTCCATTGTGTGTAGCGGTGACTTGATTCACCTGCTGGAGCAGGTTAACATAACGGTCGTTAGGTTTATCATTGCACCGTTAGTCCTTTAGACTAACGATCGTTTATCATGACTACATACAATGACAAAAAGTAACAAGTTAGATGACTTTTATAATTTTTAAAATTTATGTACGTTTTTTACACGTTTTTGCAAACATTTTTATACACACATTTTTATACACGTTTTTATGCATGTTTTTATATGGATTTTCATACACACATTTGTATACACATTTTTATTCACGTTTTTATACACAAGTTTTTTATACACACGTTTTTATACACGGTTCTACACACGTTTTTATACGTTTTCGCAAGTTTTTTTGCGTTTTCGTCAGTTTTTTTGCGTTTTCGTCCAATTTTTCGCGTTTTCGTCCGGTTTTTCACGTTTTCGTCCGGCTTTTCACATTTTCATCCAATTTTTTTACGTTTTCATCTATTTTTTACGTTTTCATAAGTTTTTCACGCTTTCGTCTGTTTTTTCACGTTTTTGTCCCTTTTTTTT
>LBNU01012548.1:144609-155334 GCA_014162995.1 Artemisia annua
TCTAAAGGACTAACGGTGCAATGATAAACCTAACGACCGTTAGGTTAACCTGCTCCAGCAGGTGAATCAAGTCAGCGCTACACACAATGGACGAATTTAGCAAGTTTAGTGACACATTGGGAAAAAAAAGAGAAAGCCACATACAATGGGAAAAAGTGGCAAGTTACATACATTTTCAGGTAATTTGCCCTATTAAGTATTAATAGGTTACCTTGTAAACAGGACCGAAGCCACCTTCTCCTATCTTATTGTTGATGTTAAAATTATCTGTAGCCTCAGCTATTTCATGTAGACTAAAGAAAGGAAGCTCATCAAGATCTTCCATATGAACACTTGCACTCTTTTTACCAAACAAAGACATGTTTCCTGCAATAATACATTCAGATTCTCTTGAATACATGATTCTGCCATAATTCGTATTCATACAAACTGTATACTGTAAGGATTACTGCTACTCTTTTGTTCCTTAAAGCATATAATTCCTGTTTCAGTTACCTCTTTGTTTCAGTTGAGGTGTTTCCTTTTTCTTTTTACAGAAATATGCCACTGAAAACATAAGAATCACAGCTGTTGAAATTGATATGACCATGCTGAGTAGTCCTAAATTTCTGTTGAAGCTGGATCGGGAGGCTGTATGGCCTTCATTAAATGAGTAATGATAATCAGTATGGTTTTAGCTAAAATTGACATAATCTTGGAATAACTAAAAGATCAAGCTTAAAAGTATTCAAAACAAACAAACTGACACAGCTACAAATATTTTAATGTAAAGCTAAAAGTAGCATATAATTAATTATGAAAATTAAATGAAACTGAACAGCATAATATAACAAATTATTGTAGTTGCATCAATAAGAAATGCATGATTGCTTACCTAATAATTCAGAGGAAGCCAATCTAACATAAAGATCTTGTCCGTTTTGTGGGTACACGCGAACATCAATCAAATAATCAAACCATCGCAAGCATCCAACTCCACCTGGAGCCACATTTGGATTTGCATAAGCAACGCAAGAGCAATTATCCTTGAAAGCTACCTCACATTCATGGAAACTCATGTTGCCATTAAAGATAGCTTTCTGTGTGACTGGCAATTTCATATCTGGAAACTTTAAGAATCCCTCTCTTGGCCCACAATCCAAGTCACTGCTCCGTACGCATCTACTAGTCCCATTACCAGGACCCGATCCTTCAGGATTTTTTAGTTCAAATCCTTTCAAGCACGAACAACTTGGAAAAGTTGCGGTATTACAGCTTCCAAAGAGCCCACATAGTCCATAGTTGTCACAATAATCCATGGGTAAGATGAGATCCTGCATCCATTCTTTGTTGTGCAAATTTAGCTGCCAAGCCTCAAACTTTCCATTCGGAGTTGCTATTGTCCTTGTCGCGAATGTAGTGCTGTTAGAAGTATACATGCAATACATCACCTTATCATTGACAACCATATCAATCTTGTAGACATAAGCTGGGTTAGGCTTATAGTTTGGCCTGCCAGCAAACATAATGCCATTATATGGCCCGAGCCTTGAATCAATATTAGAATTTTTCCAAATATATACTTGTATATATTCACCCTTATTCATTGAAAATCTGACTGTATACTCGCCAAGGGATGGATCATCTGCACTTTTCCATGCCGTTAGGTACATCTCTCTTCCTGTTATAAGGTCCTTCCCTAATTTCATTCCTGCCATGAAGGTATCTCCAGGGTAATCAAAACTTTGCCAAATGACATTCTTTCCTTCCTTAATTACCAAATTGCCACTATCAAAGAGTTGTGCTATTGGATTAATCACATTTGTGCTGGATACTGAGGAGTTTGATGACCAGATGGGCATTAGCCTACTATCAACAACCGACAAAATCCCATGATTGTCGAATTTAAGCATGCCCAAGTTGTCGATAAGTGGTGTACGTTTCCCGGTTAGCAACCCATACAACTGTATGCGGTGACGTGTTCTTAACCCATATTCCCAGGTATCGATTCTTCGACCTGCCAGGGCTAAAGAAACCCATCTCAAACTGTTCACTCCCTGAAACAATGGTATCACCATCTATGAAGTTTTGAAACACCGCTATGGTGTCTAATGAACTACAAGTTGTTAGCTTTAGAAATAAGAAGGTAATATAAGTAAGTAATAATATTACTTGTTTCATATCATTACACAGATACTTTGAACTGCTTCTTACCCACAATTTATAGTACCTAGGCTGCTGTTTTAATGATCCTGTCATGATCAAGGCTTAACCACTCCAGCTAATCATTTTTACATTATTATTTTTATTTGGCGCAGATTACCTATTAAGTATTGATCATCAATCATATGTTATATATAATATGTGAGAGTAGACCCCACGCACACAGGGACGAAGACAGTGGGGGCAAAGGTACTCGGCCCCCTCCAACACGCCCAATCGATTTGCTATTTATCTTATTAAATTTAAAACTATGACCTAACTATAGGCAAATGACTCCCCGGACCTTTTGTTGGCAAAAGAATTAAAAGCTGGCACCGTTTTATGCATAAAGTTTTCATCTATTTTTTTTTATTAGTTGTTAATGTGTTTTTTCTTATCAAAATTTTTAAGTTCATAACCCAGCGTATGTGATAATTAGAGCCTGCCATTTAAAGTTTTAATTATATTACTTTGTTAGTTTGGGGGAAAAAAAATTGGCCCCCTTATTGCTAATTTTTGGCTCTGTCCCTGCACGCACATATGTTTAACTTATAGTCCACAAAATGAATCTAATGCATCAAGGCTCCGCAGCATTAGAATTGCTGGGGAGATACATTTATTTTTTTTTAATTAACGGCGTCTATTTACTGTATTCGATCTTAGATATTATTTTGGTTCGATAACTACATGCAACATATGCATAACGATCGATGAAAAGAAACCATTTAAAGGTGAATCGAAACTCTATGAGTGAAAGGCATATATAAAATATATTTTTCTATGTCAAAATCAATAAGAGAGTTGACAATACCATATTCGCACAAATTTATTTGGTTTTGATTAGTACCAAGTTAATAGAAACAATAATTTGTTCAGTTGACTTTGCACAATGTTGCAACTATATGATGTTTGATAAATATGAATATATGATGTCTAGTAAATATGAGGATGCTACATCTACAAAAGGTTTACAAAACATTTTTACATAAAATAATATGACACGCATTGATAGGAAGACTTGAATTTGAAAGTAGGAGAGAGAATTGATTTGAATAACTTTTATTGGTGACAAGCCATTACGTGATTTTTTTTAAAGGTTTGTGGATATAGCATTTTCCAATAAATATTTATGCAATATATACTAGGTAAATGACTCGTGAAATTCACGAGATTTTAAAGAGCAGTGACAAAACTAGATAATGTTCTTCATATTACGCAATAATCTTTAAGATAGAAACACTTGAGTTGTTGGAAAACGAAATTATTCGCAGATGAAATACATGTATAATCTCACTCCGTGTCTAAATAACAGAAAGAGAATTTTGTATATCCCCTTAAAAACCTCAGTAATTTCATATATATACCTAATCTAATTCCTAAATATCAAGTTTACCCACTGAAACACTCATAATTTAATATTTGCCCATTTTAATTTATCTCATTGAAGAAACAATTTATAAGATGACCCTTATACCCTCTTCTTCCTAAATCACTTACTTTCATCCCCTTTATAGTTTTTAACCAAATATTCTAAATGGGACATTAGTTATTTTTGTGTTAATTAAGAGGATTTCGATAGTTAAGAGTTCTTTAACAAAAGTCAATCAAATAAATCATCATTTGGTAATTGGTATACCTATGATAATTCAAAGAAATCATCATGTCATTAAAAACAAATCCACAAATAACCTTCAATGATATGATTATACAGAATATATATTCTCTATTGTACTGATCTTATATTAAAAGCCAATTTCAATTGACTTGCATAGCGCAGACAACTAAGACTACAAAATTTTTACGTAAATGGCATCATGAGAACCCACTAACAACTAAAACAACACGTACGCTAGAATCCACAATCTACGAATTTCGAAATAAAAACTATTTAATCAAATTTTGTTATAACGATAAGATTATGTTTCATGGAATAAATGTTTGATAAATAAACATGAGACATTACGGTTGAGCAACGATTTTGGTGCTTAAATTACACAAAGGGTAAAATTGTCACAAATTTCATAATGATACCTGATCTAATCCCTAAATATATAATTTACCCATTCAAACACTAATAATTTCATTTTAATTTGTTTGCCCATTTTAATTTCACTGACAACTAAAACATCACGTAGGCTAGAATCCACAATCTACAAATTTCGAAACAAAAACTATTTAATCAAATTTTGTTACCATGATGAGATTATGTTTCATGGAATAAAGGGTTGATAAATAAACATGGGACATTACGGTTGAGCAACGATTTTAGTGCTTAAATTACACAAGGATAAAATTGTCACAAATTTCATAATGAGTAAGAATGGTATAAACTAGAGTGATTTTTAAAGTGATATATGAAATTCTTCCTTTCAAAATTTGCTTAAACAATAAGTAATGTTGATATATTACATCGGAAATTCGGTCAACGTGACAAATGAGCATGCATCCCAAAAATCAAAATCTTATATATTGTTTGCAAATCACCACTAACTTAGACGTAAAGAAACGAAGGAAAAAAAAAATGAAAACATGCTATCTTTTGTAATGTTGTTTATTTCATGCACTGGAGAAATGCAAAGCTTGTTTTGTAAAATCTTTCGTAAGTTAAGTAGTCATTTTTTATGCATATCAAGTTGCAATTGCAACGCATGAGAAAGCTATAAATTTAAGTTTATTACACCGTATATAAAAATTGGATTAGTATACTAACAAATTCAATCTTCAATACTTCAATTTCAGATTACATTATTGAATACAGAGAATACTAGATTAATAGGTATTGTTACGTTGGTTAAAATAAAAAGGGTTGTGATATTGCCCTTCAAAAAAAAAAAAAAAAAAAAAAAAAAGGCCTTTTTAACTAAAGTGTGATAATAGCATATCATAAAGTGCATTTAATAAAAATAAATGTCCTTTTTAACTAAAAAAAAAAAATACATTCAAATAACATTAATTAAACTTTAAATTTACCTTAATTAAATAGAAATTTGCCTTACACTTGTCCTAAAGAAAGTTGACTTTGAACCCACTTGATTGGGGAACATCTACGTTATGATTTTAACATACTCTATGAAGCCGCCAGAAAAAAGACAAAACAAAGATTTCTTTTTTTGTTTTTTTTTTTTTCACATAGAAAATGTCATGTTACCTCAGAACTAAAGCAATACGCATATTAAATTAAAATTTTCTATTAAATCAGTTACGATATTAATATTGACGTTTTGTCAACGTGCATACAATTCAGACGTCATTATCAACACGTTATATACTCACTGTCTGATTAATGTATGTTCCAGTTGATATGATTGTAGTATGCATTTTATTTCAAGTAACCTATCTGATTCTCATGCTTCATTGTATTTGGTGGGATGGATATAACTTTGTATAGTTCACAGAAACATAGATTATTATCATGCAACAATTTTCGCCGTTTGATGAATGTCTTGTTAAACTTTTTGACAATAATGCAATCAACTTTGGGTAAGTTTTCTCGGGTTCTATTTACCACCATGCTACAAATCAAATTCGTAATTTGAGTTGTAAATTTTGAGTTCACTTGTCACTAAAAAACGGAAGCTGCATCATTGCATAAGTATGATTTGTTGCCGATACATGAGTATAATGTTGAAAACATTATTTTTCTGGTTATAATTATTTCTTTTGTCATGCTTTTCTAAGAAACTAAGTGTTGGGAAAAGGCCAGAAGCTTGGTGCTTTATGCAGGAGACAATGTCTCACATACAATAACGTTTGAGTATGTGGATGTTCTATCACGTAAAGATTATTTCGTTGAATTTGGCTTTATGCGGGAGACAATGTCTCAAATACAGTAACTTTTGAGCTTTATGCAGGAGATATTCTCACATACATCGCAAAGGTTTCGCAATCTATGAATTCAAAATAAGATATTGTGTTTATGAAAGTGTTATACACTAACTTGTCAACTGGAACATCAGATAGCATATTTACACAATCAAATTTAAATGAAAACTCTTGAAACACGATAGATCTGAATTTCACAATTTATGAATACAAATTGCGGAGTTTTCTTAAAATTTTGGATAAATATATGATAGAAATAGAACAGTTTTACATGATCTCCATACCTTTTAGACGATTCTGAATATTAGCGAATTTTGGTACCATCTGAGAGGATTTGCGTGATAAAAACCTCTCGCAAAATCAGGATTTCATTTTTCCCGTTATAAGTCCGTCAGTTTGCAATTGATTCGCAAATGGGTTGCTAAATGAGTCGCTATTATTTCAAATATGCAAATGTGGTTAAAAGCTCAACTAATACTTTTAAAATGATTATTCAAATAACTGACCCCTCTCTTTATCTGTGGACGTATAGTCTGGCCCGCGCCCAGACAATGGGCCAGGCCCGGCAGACAGCGGCCCACTCTACGCCTAAACCCTAATCCATGCCTATAAATACATGGCTGGAATCTCCTTATTGACTACGACCAAACAGGTTACCCTAAACTTAGCTATCATATGCTACAATGCATCGATACTAACTTGACCGTCGGAGGTGGATCCCGGGGCTACGGCCTCGGGTCCACTCCTAACGGGTTCTCTTTGTTGACAGGTCTAATTAGGGCTCGAGAAGACGACTAACGGCCCAGGGAGAGTCGTCGAATACAGCCCGCGCCAGATTATGCATCAACAAGTGGCGCCATCCGTGGGACATGGCTACGACAAGTTTCGTGTTCTCACATCACCGGAAAGCAACCATTGAGTTCAAAATCCGGTAACTTTAAAACACAACCGATGCGGTATTCACTTTTTATTTGTTCGTACATGTTTAATTGTACACAACACATTAAATTGTTTAGTTGTACATGACACATTAAATTATTTTCCCTTTTCCTGGTCAAAAGTAGCGGCTAACAAAGCCTACGTTACTACTGTATCAAAGGGATTATACATAAACAAATCCATATATATGTTTTGATTTATTCGAACAAAGGAATTTTAACAAATCCATATATATCTTTTAAATATTAAAAAGATATGTATGATATAATACATTACATTGTTTTTGTTGTGCATATCTAAACAAGATATCTTGACAAATACCATACGATATGTATGGAAGAGATATCACATGATTTGCTTTAAATGTCATACGAATATTAAATCTCTTAACTGGATAAACACGATTTTATCTTATGCCATAAGCGCACTAAGTCCGCACGATCGGATCTAATTTATCTTTTAGACGCACACAACACAGTCACGATAAATCTACCCGCGTTAGGCCTTGTGTTCAGACATCTTCGCAGATTAGCTACATGCGCGCCATTAGCGCACCACGATGCTAGTCAATCGCCATGAGCGCACTGGACGAAAGCCGTGGTTATCTGCGATCATCCAAAAACGTTCGAGTCTACGAGGTTACGATAAATCTATCTGTGTTTGTGCGTGCGAAAAAAACTATTAGTCGCAGTTACGGTACATCCATCCGCGCCATTGTTTTTATAAAAAAGAAAAAGAAAAAGTTAATCGCCATGAGCGCACTATAGATTAGCTATGTGCTACTTTTTTTTTTATGTAGTTATAAAACCTCACGATAGGTGTAATTCGCACAGCGAAAATTTCTTTTATATGCTATGTGCTATACTATGCTTCACGCTATTTATATTTTACTTCATTAAGTTTTATATGTTGCGACTCGCGGCATATACTTCTAATATTTGCATTAAGTGTTTTCAGGATTTGCATAACTAAGTTTAATGCTCCTACACGAGTAGCACCATCAAACTTGGGGGGCTACCAGGGTATATACTACCACTGTTTGCGCACATCGTACGCAGGTGTATTTGGAAGCAGATCGTACGTAAGAGGTATTGCAAGCCCAGTACAAAGACGAATTTAAATATTCGCACCATCTTGCCGCAGGGGAGACGTCCTCTGTCGGTTATAAAGACGAATGTTATGTTCGCACTTTTGTCGCGGACAACACGCACTTCTGCCACAGAAGCACGTCTTCTGTCGTACCATGCTGCATCGCTACTGGTACAAGAGGTACGCCCTTACCCAGGATGCAACATACGAGATCCACCTTCACCATTGTGAGACAATCACAATCACAATCGCAATCCCAGTGCGCACTGTCGCATGTGGGCTGCGCAGTATGATCCATCCCATGTGCGCACAAGTTGCGCACACATGGGTCATACCGTTATGGTTGATTGGGCCTACGTGGCCATGAACAGAACATAAGTCTAGCATAACATAGCCACGCACTATGTCACACTAGACTTAGGGGGCTTGTGGACGTATAGTCTGGCCCGCGCCCAGACAATGGGCCAGGCCCGGCAGACAGCGGCCCACTCTACGCCTAAACCTTAATCCATGCCTATAAACTTAGCTATCATATGCTACAATGCATCGATACTAACTTGACCGTCGGAGGTGGATCCCGGGGCTACGGCCTCGGGTCCACTCCTAACGGGTTCTCTTTGTTGACAGGTCTAATTAGGGCTCGAGAAGACGACTAACGGCCCAGGGAGAGTCGTTGAATACAGCCCACGCCAGATTATGCATCAACANACAATGCATCGATACTAACTTGACCGTCGGAGGTGGATCCCGGGGCTACGGCCTCGGGTCCACTCCTAACGGGTTCTCTTTGTTGACAGGTCTAATTAGGGCTCGAGAAGACGACTAACGGCCCAGGGAGAGTCGTCGAATACAGCCCGCGCCAGATTATGCATCAACATTATCCTTTGATTATAATTAGGTGGACAATGCGTTACTTCAGATCTACTTATTACCTACTTTCATTGATGAAATTTGTTTTATGCTTGAATGTTATGCTCTCCTTTTTTCCGTTATGCTCTCTTATCAATCTGTGATCATATATAGCTAAAGAGTTTGATGTATCCTTCTCCAAAATCATCCTACTATATTAGATTACTTGGAGAAATGATTGGATATTAGGATGAGAGAGAGAAAAAGTGATTGAACACATGTTATATTTGATGAGGTTAGGAAGAAGAAGAAAGATATAGTAGGAGGATTTAGCATTTTTTTTTCCTGATTAAATCTATCCTGTTTTATTACATATGGACTATGATTTCAGATCTATCTTCTTTCTTTATACAATTTTCAAATTAAGCATACATGTGAACAATTTATTGCAGGGACTTCATGTAGAGATGCATAGCAAATGACTGCTCAAATTTTCGACAAGTTCATAATCCTGTCGTTGCGTTGTGACAACAAATCAAAATGAACAACACACCAGCACAATACGTTTTTACTAAACTTTATGCTAACTTTTAGTTATTTGACAAATTTTGAATTATCCATATGTTTCAACTGCAAATAATTTCTTTTTTCATCCAGGTAGGCTCGGTTATTTCTTTATTCCGGCTTTTTGCGTCATATATAAACACTATCCATTATACATTTTTTGTAACTATTTTGTGAAACCCGTGAATTTCACGGGTCCTATAACTAGTCATGACACATACGAAACTAAAGTTTTCTTACTTATCCTCATTAAACACCCAACTAAGAGAGATGTAACATATTCAGTAAAATCTTCCATATTATTCTTTCCTCTTTGCCTCGTTATCTACCTTCTATTAGGCTTAACGTCACTCCATTTACTGATGGTGGTAAAGGAACAATTGAAGTGGAGAATAAAGGTGTTGGTAATAACTAGCAATTGCAATGGGTAGCCGTCAAATTTGGACTTAATAAATTTCCACTTCTGAATCATTACTAACACCAATAGATTTTAGATGAATTGAGGAGGTGGTCGAGGCATTTATAATACCTTTTTATCTTTTTACCTGTCAGTTCAGGAGTATGCTAAGAAACTCGATACCTGAATTGTTATTATGTCCGTGGTCCTTAAAAGGCACTGTGAAATCAACGCATGATCATGCCTTGTATCAATTACGTCACTTGCATGATAAATCATGTGTGATCTAACACTAATTTGAAAATTCTAACATTTAACACATGCACTAATGAATAATATAATGATGTATATTTGGTATGTATAAATTACCTTCTTTCATATTTGTAAGTTATTTTTTTAGCATTGTTATATGTTTATACATAATCTTCTTATGTATCTTCTCATCCACACAATCACAACATGTGTCAAGCACTAATTATCTCTCTTAATTTAGGTCATGCAAGTAGGAAGATTTTTTTTATATTTAGACACGTATTTTTATGAATCTTTTTCTTGAAAACGAATTTGAGTCAATTTTGATCATTTGACTATCAAATTAGTTTTTCACAATTTTTTTTTAAATGCTCTTTGTGGAAGTATAGTCTGGCCCGCGCCCAGACAATGGGCCAGGCCTGGCAGACAGCGGCCCACTCTACGCCTAAACCCTAATCCATGCCTATAAATACATGGCTGGAATCCCCTTATTCATTATCTCATAACAGGTTACCCTAAACCTAACTCATATATGCTACATCGCATCGATGACTAACTTGACCGTCGGAGGTGGATCCCGGGGCTACGGCCTCGGGTCCACTTCTAACGGGTTCTCTTTGTTGACAGGTCTA
>LBNU01012548.1:155848-181287 GCA_014162995.1 Artemisia annua
TGGCCCGCGCCCAGACAATGGGCCAGGCCCGGCAGACAGCGGCCCACTCTACGCCTAAACCCTAATCCATGCCTATAAATACATGGCTGGAATCCCCTTATTCATTATCTCATAACAGGTTACCCTAAACCTAACTCATATATGCTACATCGCATCGATGACTAACTTGACCGTCGGAGGTGGATCCCGGGGCTACGGCCTCGGGTCCACTTCTAACGGGTTCTCTTTGTTGACAGGTCTAATCAGGGCTCGAGAAGACAACAAACGGCCCAGTGAGAGTCGTTGAATCCAGCCCGCGCCAGATTATGCATCAACACTCTTGATTTAGGGTGCGTTTGGTTCATGCTTTTGAAGGGAATGGAATGAAAGAAAGATTAAAACCTATGTTTGGTTTCTAGGCGGGGCCCACAATTTGGGAATGAGGGAATGAGGGAGTGATAGATTTTATTCCTACCTTAGTTGGGTGGTTTCACTTGAAACCTGCGGGCCCCATTTTTTTTATTTCCCACATCTTTCAAACCTTTCCCAAATCCGAATCCAATTCCAATCCCACTTACGAACCAAACGCACCCTTAGTGTTTTTTCTTTATTATATACAGTACAAGACTGATTTTAATACCAAAAATTCCTATAAGCACAGACACTGAATTTACAGCTCCTTTTTTCTTTTCTAAATTTATCTCTATTTGACCTAAAATAAATAAATAAAGTCAACACAAATCTACTATCATACGGAGTATTTCTTTACCATACCAGTACCTAAAAAAAAAACAAGCCTATCAGTCAACAAAGCCCCAAGCCCAAAAAAACACCAAAAAAGGCAAAAACAATAGTACATGTTTTCAACACATACAAACACAAACACCATCGTGTGTTTTAACTTTAACTCACACTCACCCACCACTCATAACAAAACCAACATCAGCAAGTACACTAACACACAAAGTACAAAACATAGTATACATATAGCAGCAGCCATGGAAATCAGTGGGTCAGATGGAATGGGTCGTGAGTTTAAGAGCCCAGATGAGATGTGGAAACAAGAAACTGGTGATGAGCAAAAGAAGGGTGACTGGTATCGAAATGGTGTTGGTTACTGGCAAGTGAGTTACTACTTTTTAAAAAAAAATCTTTTTGAGTTTATAAAATATGGGTTATGTTTAGATTAGCAATCCCAGAAAAACCCATGTTGTAGAATTTTTTTAAGGGTGTGCCGTGTGTAACTTTTGATGAACATGAGTTTACCTGTTTTGGTAAATATTTTTTACCCTTTTTATATAATCTTTTTGAGTTTATAAAATATGGGTTATGTTTAGATTAAAAATCCCAGGAAAACCCATGTTGTAGAAAGTCTAAAAGGTGTTGTTTGAAGAACAGAAGCTTAACTGTTTTGATAAATAGTTTTTACCTTTTTAGTATGAGTTGTGAGTAGTAAAAAAATCCCGGAAAAACCCATGTTGTAGAAAGTCTAAAAAGATTTGTTTTGATATAGAATTTAGATTATAATCATGTTGATGAATAAACATATTGGCGTAGAATGGTCGTTTTGGAACAAAAGTATACCTGTTTTGATAATTGGTTATACATGTTTTAGTTATGTTGATGGAGAGATGTTTTACAGGTTAGAAATAGTTTTTTGATGATGGATAAGTTGTTTATAATGTAACATGATTTGATGCGTAAAGGTGTAAAAGTTTTGGCCTATCAATGGTCCTGAACTTTTTATGTTTGTTCATCAAAACATCCCTTTTTGGGTTTACTCGTTCTGATAAACAATTTTTAGATGTTAATTATGATGATGATTAGATATTCAACTTTTTGTTGATGAACAAGTTGTTTCTAACTTAACAAAATATAAAATTTGTTCATAAGAAGCCCGTCGTATATTTGTTCGTCAACACGTTTGACGTTCCTTTGTTAGGCTTTTTACAGGATTTTGACCCAATAAAATAAACCATAAAGAGTTTAAAAAGTAATGATTGTGTTATTTTGTGGTGAGTGTGATTAGGGAGTAGAGGCATCAGATGATGGTGTGCTTGGTGGATATGCACAAGTGAATGAGCCTGATATTATTACTAGTGAAGGTTTTTTGAATACTCTTTTCAAGGAGTTTTTTCCTGACAGTGGTAAAAATCAGCATCTTGTTGCTCTTGGTTAGTTCTCTTTAACTTTTTCTTTTTCCTTTTGAAGTTATGTATCAGGTATGACTGTGTTTACGATAGTCGATATAGCTGTTGTCTATTGGGGTGTTTGGTATTACTGTGGTTTATCAAGTACAGCTAGGCAGTTTGAGTGTTTGGAGGAAGAGAAGTGCTTATGAGTTATGACTATGTTCTTATTTTAGATTGGAATAAGGTGTTTTTAATTAACAATTTTAAATGTGCTTATTATAAACTGATATATTTTTTGTGGCTGAAAATTACAAGTCTACTCTTTGGGTCATTTCCGATAAGTTGATTATCATCTGCTTCTATTTGTATTCTTGTCTCCCCTATTAATCTCAAGTTAGAATTTATGTTCATTAAGATTCTTACTGCTGTATTATACTACTTCAGATTGTGGTTCTGGTATTGGGAGAGTGACTAAGAATCTTCTTATCCGATACTTTAATGAGGTAATGACTTTCTTACTTTTCGTACATCATAAAGATGTCTTTAGAACATTATATATGTAAGAAAATTATGAAGACATCGTTGTTACAATTAACTTGAATATAATTGCTTCTAGGTTGACCTTCTTGAGCCTGTGTCACATTTCTTAGAGGCTGCTCGTGAGAATCTGTCTCCCGGAAATCTTTCGGTCTCAGAAGACCACAAAGCTGCCAACTTTTACTGTACCCCACTGCAGGTACTGATAAATGTTACTGTAAAGTGTAGGTGGTGTTCAAATTTTGACTAATAGGCCTCTGATGCTGATGCATGTTGTTGTGGAGCAATCTATTGTGCTAAATCCATTGCCTTCTCAATGAATTTGTACAACCATGACAATAAACTCTTGACATGGTTTGTTGTTAAAAATGTCGCAGGAATTCACTCCTGATGCCGGAAGGTATGATGTCATATGGATCCAATGGTGCATCGGGCATCTTGCTGATGATGACTTTGTGTCATTTTTCGAAAGAGCAAAGGTAAATGTTACTGTACATACTTATATATCCTACTTCACCTTTCATTTTTTAGTATGCGAGGTCATCTAGAGGCATCAATTTTGACCCATTTTCCTATAAATTGATTAACTTTTGGTTTTATATCGATAACAATAATGACTTCTTCTTTTTCTTGTAAGGCAGTAAATATAACCACTTGTTTTGTACAGTACAACACAAGTCCTTGTGGCGTGATTCTGTAATTTTAAGTCTAAATTGTATTAATTAAGTTTCTTAAATTCTTAGTACGTCCATATGTGTCAGTTTTAATTTTTAGAGTGTCTTGATTCAAATTCGAACCACTGGGTAAAACAGTAAGTCTAGATCAAATTTGGTTTGAGTTTACCTTTTAGTCCGTTCATCACAAGTACAAATTTTCGATGTTGATTTTGGCTAGATTCCTCTATTATGTCTAGGAGGTTGACTAATAGTCAAACAGTTGCATTGAAAGTGCCCCTAACAAAATTGAGAAAATACGTAGCATCTGATCAAACATAACGTACTCTTTCGGGAAAGCTATCCCTTATATATTGTTTCGTTGTTATATATGAATTGGCCAACACCATTGGTTGAATTGCACTTATGCTGACACATATATTTATGTGTAGGCTGGTCTTAAACCTGGTGGTTTCTTCGTTTTGAAAGAAAACCTTGCAAGATCTGGTAAGAAGTCTTTATTGTCCATCCATATCTAGCGTTTACTCATTTCTGATACATGCAATAGAAAGTCCCTGATGCATTTACTTATCTTAATTATTTGAATGCAATTATACGTAAAAGCTGCATTTACGATCGAAACGAAAGTTTTACTTGTGAGCTGTGTGGTTCATCTGTTTTCCTGGTCTTCTTAATGCAACTGTACTTGAAGGTTGAACTTATATTTGACTATCTGAGACCTGAGTTTTGACATGATACAGGATTTATTTTGGATAATGAAGATAAGAGCATCACAAGGTCAGACGTCTACTTCAAGAAACTCTTTAGTCGGTGTGGTCTCCACATACATGATATGAAGGTAATTAATTTCACTTCTTGTCATTTCGAAAGTTCATATGACCATGAAGATTGCAATGTTTTCGACTGGGGTAATTACATGAATAACAATGTACATTCAGTTTTTTTGTGTATAAACAATCGTATATAAATCAGTGTACTTTGATGGTGATGTGGCTAAATAATGCTGTATATCTTTTTCATACGCATCAGGACCAGGAGGGTTTTCCAGTTGGACTGTTCCCTGTGAGAATGTATGCGTTATTGACAGAGGCACCAAAAAGAATTAAATCATCAAGACCAAAACGACAGACTAATAGACCTGGCATTATCAGATGAAGAGTTGTTGCTACATAGGCTCTAGTTTAGGGTCTTTCTTTTCTTTTTGTAATGTAGGAGTGGTGTCTTCGTGTAACGTTTGTGAATGTTGCAATGTTGTTTTTTGTGTAACATTTGTTGGATCGAACTGATCAATAAGCAAATTCGTGATTAAGAACATCACAAATATCGTTTATGAATTTTATATAAGCAACAAACTCACACGGCATACCTAATTCTACACCTATGTCTCAAGTGGGACTTGAACCCCGACAATTAGGGTGGGAAATAACATTTTGAGCAACATTGTTATCAGGATGTAAACGAGTCGAATCGAGTCGAACTTTAGGAGTGCTCGACTCGATAACATTATGTTTGGATCGAGCTTGACGGGCAGCGCTAGAGCTCATCTCGAAAGCTCGATTTATTTGTAATGATGTGTTTTTTTTAACCAACTAAAACTTAAATATAAGATAAAATTTGAATTCGGTTTGACCTCGGCTCGAAATGCTCGATAGATTTATAAACAATTATTCACACTTAGTTTATTTACATAAAAACCTTTTAACTATATATTATATAAAAAAAAATATGTATCACTTAAAAACTCGATAATAACTCAAAGTCGAGCTTATACAAGGTTGATCTCGACCCGATAAACATTTCGAGCTCTTTTCTTAGGCTCGAGTTTGGACTCGATAAAGCTCGGCTCAAACAAGCTTGAGTCGAGTTCGAGCCACCCCTGATTGGTAAAATATTTACCGGGGTAACCCTTTATCAAAAAAAAATATATATTATTTTGGTAAAGAGTAGTAGGTTTATGAGTAAAAAGATGTATTGTTATACGGCGTAAGATTATAAACATACGATTACATTCGTGAAAGCCAATAGCATTTGAGTATTGGAAGCAAGCAAATGGCACTTTAGACTAGATTTCTTGGAAGGTATTTGTGCAAGGAAAGCGTACCTGGGACTGTGCTTTCTCACTAGTATACCTTCAGATTATTTCAATATTTCTAATGTTTTTACTTTTTACAAATGCAATTTTCTTTTGGTTCAGAGTGATGCACAAGAACATTTGCATCTCAATATTGCTTCCTAAAATTCATTACCTAAAAGAAGAAAAAACCTTAAGTCCACCCGAGCTCAACATACTCCCATTCAGATCATTGCCGCAAACAAAATTTCACTCAAAGAGAGATCATCAAAAAATAACATGTAAATCAGTCCCTATGACCTATAATCACCTCATAATGGAAATGTATCTTCATACTTAAGTGATTTGTTCTATATAAGATTACATTTGGATCACTAATATCTGTTTCTTAACCTAACATAAGGTTTCACCGTCGACCCCTTCCTCTTCCTCCTCCACCGCCTCTTCTACCGCCACCACCTCTTCCACCGCCTCCACCTCTTCCTCCTCCTCTCCCTCTGCCACCTCCCCTGCCTCTACCACCTCCGCGGCCCCGTCCCTGGAACCCACTATTTGACTTCAGCCCCAGTGACTGTATACCCCTTCTTTTTTCACGTGGGTTGTCATCTTCATCACTATAATCATCGGCCTCATACTTCGCTTTGCCTCTAGATATAAATGAAATTTCTCGCGATCCTCCTAGGCCTGCTTTAACCTTGTTGAAACCATTTGAGCTTTTACTGTTTGATAGAGCTTTTACTCTCTCTTCAAGTGGCAGAGCATCCTCTCTGGCAAGTGATTTACGGTTATTAAATGCTTCTGCGTGCCTCTCATCCTTCACTTCATACAATCTGTGCACATTGTTAGATAAGGGAAATTTATGTCAGGTGTCAAAAGGAGCATGAATATAGGTTAGAGGTAACAATAAAAAACACTTGGTGTTTGTACAATTGGGATTGACCAGATCACCAGAAACAAAGTGTCTTAAAAGTTTTGAATGAAAAATAAGCCCTTTAGAATAAGCAAATAAAGAATGTAGGATTTGATCATTTTACCTTGGAGCTCGACTTTTCTTTCCATCTTTGCTTTTACCGTTTGCAGGTTCATCATCTGATGACTGATCGTCTTCTGCATCAGAATCACTTTGATCCTCGTCTTCCTCATAAGGCACAAAATGTTCCTTCACCAAAGACTTTTGCGCTGGTGCCGCTAAAGGATGCAGAGCCAGATACTCAGCTGAGTTTTCATCAACCTCAAAGTCCTGAGAACATTATCGGGCAAACACGAGTCACTAAGTGTTACAAGAAAGACATAAATTGACTTTATTATAAAGTGTCTAACCAAAATATATCCCATACCTGTTTCTTGAAAAGATCTATGAATCTTTTATCTTCAAAAACTTCAGAGGTGAGTCCCCTCTTTTTCTTAGATGGTTTCTTGGCATCAACAGTCTCTATATCTTTTTTGTTGGCTTCAAGTTCCTCGTCTTCTAGAAGACGTTTTGCAAGATTACGGTTGACCTTAGGCAGTTTCCTCTTAATCTGCAAGAGAAAGAATAATCCCAAAGTCAGACCCGTTAATCGTTAAGTCAATTAAGAAAACAGCCACAGAGATACTAACCGTAATTCGGGTGCTTCGTTCCTCCTCCTCCTTCTCTCGCTTTCGTTTCTCTATATACTCTTCATATACAATTGGATTAGCCGCTGCCTGTGCCTGCAAATAATATTCAATACATTTGTTTTACAAAACATTAGCAATTACCTTGATAACATTATATTTTTCTACCCGGACACAATGAAATATGGAAAATCACCTTTTTATAGAGTCGGAAATCGATAAAGAACCCATGCATGTAGGCTCTTAGAAGATTTGTACCAATTAAATTTGTCAAATTTAACTTCTCAAGCTCCTCTTTTGTCAAAAATTTGTAATCATCATAAATAGAACTCTGTTGATCCTCCTCCATCTCTTCCTGCATATATACAATAAAAAGATGTGACGTTTACAATAAGATTGAAAATAGAACACTTTAGGTGCAAATTTTACTGTAATCGACTAATCGGTTACAACTTTTACTTACTGTTAAAGTTTCAAGGGATGAACACCACTTTGGAGCGGGTCCCAAGGCTGGTAAGAAATAAGAAGGAATCTGACTGGTATCCAGAGCCAATAGCATCAGTCCACTTTCACGAAACACACACATATCATTAATTGCGCCAGCTGTTGGTTCAATACTGGTCATTCCATCCCCCTGAAAGCAATAAAAACGGTTGAGCCTTGAGGACAACAACAAATAATTTTGGTGTTTTTTCTTTTATAAACGAATAAAGAAAACGCGGTATGATATGTGTTCAGCATAATAATGAACTATGGAATAAAAACTTACAGTTTCTGGATCCCAAATCCGAACAATATGTTTGTCAGTAGTAATTAGCATTGGTCGCTCGGAGTTGAGCGTTTTATGCCATTTGATATTTATTATAGGGCTTCCATACCTGTAATGTTATGGTAGGTTGCAGTGTTTAGTTCAGAAGTAAATAAATAAGAGTTTAACATACTGTTATTTTTTTAGTTCTTTTTAGAAAGGCATTTTACATACTGTTATTATCGTAACAGAATGATTGGTTACTTACATGTGATCTTTTACTCGAAGAGGAGTTGATGAGCGTAAGTCATATATCATCACCTGTAAATTAGAAGAAAAAAGACTAGTGAAATTGTTGATTTCTTTAAGGGAATTAGCCTATCAGACAACTACTCTGTTTGACTTGATATTACATGATGCCAATTACAGAATAGATAATGATGTCTGCATACCTTTCCACCACTACTTCCAACAGCCATGTGAAAGCCACCATCTCCATCGAACTCTACAGCAGTAACCTCCTATATAATACAAGAATATGGTAGACAGTTATCCTCTGCTTGAAAACATTAAAAACAACAGATGCACTAAAAAAACAAAAAATAAAAAAATAATAATAATAAAGAATGCATTGCAATAATACTCTACAGAAATAATCACTCTAATATCTGAAGACAGTGAACGCATAACTTTAATTAAACTATTTATCTGATTCGCTATTATTGACAGATGTGATAAAACGTTCATCAAGACGAAAACAAATATTGGCTCCTATAAATCATTTTTTATTGATAGGAGATATATCCCAACCTTTAACAAATAAAGGAGTTAACAAGTTAACATTAATCGCAAGTTTTTAAATACAAAAATAAATCTGCCTTGTTATATGAAAACAAGCATGCTCATAAAAACTGTTTAGGAAAAGGGTAATGAACATTTAAACAAGAATCTCCACCTCATCAGCAGATACATCGAGCCTGGCAACAGAAGATTTTATTCGCATGTCAAAGCATTCAACAGCCCCATCTTCACCACCACCAGCAACTAGTCCATGATACTTGCTGATATTGAACACGAAAACAGTGTTATCTACAGCTGGAGCAAAAAACTCGTGTGCATGTAATGCAAACAAACAAGTGGCAACTTTATTGGTGAAGTCAAACTAACCTTCTTGAGACTACATTTAAAGCTGGTGATTGTGTATTGAGAGAAGCTAAGAAACGTCCCTGCATAAAAAAGTACAATTAGAACTCCAACTATAGATACTTCTACGCACACACAAAAAGTATAATATAGAGAACGTTGACAATGAACCTGCTCCAAGTTTATTCTGTATAGTTCTGGAGAAGAGGCTGCACATAGCAAGTCACAGGACCAGCTATCATATATCATATCCCTTCCCATCCTGCTCGTAGAAAAGAGATCAGAAATTGATTTTATATATAGACACACAAACGCACAAATATAATTAACTACATATAACAGAAGCGTAGCAAAGTAGGCACAGTAATGTTTGTACTCCCTTCGTTACAAAATAAATGCAACATTTGACTAGATACGTGGTTTGACGCTAATGTTAATCGGTCAAATATCTAAAACACCCCTAAAAATGATGAAAAGAAGATATGGTGGACCAAAGACCTATGTCAATCTTCTGCAATAATAGCATAGTGGTACATAGAAAGTATACCCAAAATGAAATCGTGACATTTTTCTTATGGGACGAAGGATCATATGTGCAAATAAGCACGGATACAGACCAAATTAACGAGAAACAGACAATTGCTTAGATAGAATTATGTATTAAGAGTTACGGTTAAGAACCTTGGAATGCGTAAACTGTAATGACTTCCATACTTAGCATGCAGATTAACAGAACGATCGGCACAAAGGAATGCAAGCTTTGAATAATCATCACCCAACACCTGTTTGAGTATCAACAAAAGAGTGAGATGCTACCGGTAGTGGACTTCGTCGGGTTATTAAATGGATTCATAAAAAAGATGACCTGAAGCACGAGTAAACTCTCAGTGTTCACGTCAAATAAAAAACAAACCGGTGGGAACAAGTTTGCAAAAACAATGTTTCTTGGGCAGTGAAAGGATTATAACAAAAGAGAATAAGAGATGCAGAACATTTAGAACTTAAGGGAAAAAAAATACCTCGAAAGTGATAATCTCCGATATTAAATGCCTCTCAAACTTCAACGATAATTCCCTTAACTCATATACTTTGACTTGTGGAGGGTAGATGCCTAATGAACTCAACAGTCAGCAAGTTTGACAAGACAATCCTACCAGATATGCTTAGCAGATATCTTAACAAAACAAATACAGCAAGTTTGCAATAACCTGAAGCAATAAGGAATTCGCCATCCGGGGTAGCTTTAATTCTAGTTGTAGCGGTTTCAAATCTCAAATCCTGGATCAAATCCACCCTTTCCATATAACCTATACACAATAAAACAAACCTCTTTTAAGACAGAAGCACAGACAGCAGTTCTTGCAACAAATTGTCAATCAATTTATAAGGGGGGTGTTTGTCTGAGCTTATTTAATGAGCTCATGAGCTTATCAAAATTGAGCTTTTAACTTATATAAGTTCATACGGCGCTATAGGGAATTCGCTCATGAGCCATAAAAAATGAGTTTATGAGCTTATCAAAGTTTCAATAAGCCAACCTTTTTCAGCTTATGTGTTTACCATGTTGAGCTTATGACCTAATTAAGCTATAAGCTCAGCTTGATAAGCTCATAAGCAAAAAATATATAAAAGAATTACAAAGGGGGGGGGGGGGGGGCGGGTTTATGAGCTTTCTAATTTACATAAGCTCGTAAGCCGCAACTATGTAAGCTAAAACAAAATACTCCCAAAGTAAGCCAGACAAACACCCCCTAGAACACTGCTTACTCTGTACTGTCTATGTAAGGATCGGGTAACGCAGTACCGCATCCAGTGTAAATAACAGAAATTGTAAACGAAAACAATGCACAAAGTTCATACTTTTATCTTTACGAAGAGCTCGAATCTTTTTCGGCGGAATCCAAGTAGCCGACGACTTTTGCTGCCCAATTAGCGTATACATCTTCACTCCATTTATCGACGTTGATTTCAATTCTTTTCCTTGGAACGCCATCTTAACAACCCAAAACCTGTTATACATGATATCCACAAAACAATAATCAATAACAAGAACACCAATATAACAAAAACCCTAAATTTCAATAACCCAATACTAGAAAAGTACAAACTTCAACAATTAAAGGGTCTTTGGAATTGCTTATTTTTCTGCTTAAAAATAAGCACTTTTTTAAAACAGTGTTTGGATTTGCTTAGTATGAACCAAATTCTTTAATTTAAACATCAAATAACTAATACTAGTACGAAATAAGCAGCTTCTTACTTGCTTAGGGGGTGTTTGTTTAAGCTTATTTGTGGGCTTATGAACTTATTTGATTTCGGCTTATACATTTTATACTTGTGGGCTTATATAAGCTTATCATAATAAGCTTATATAAGCCCATAAGTTTCTAAATAAGCCAAAAAATTCCGGGCTTATACAAAAAACTGTATTTTTGCTTATTATTAAGCAAAAAATAAGCAATCCCAAACACCCAATTAATTATATAATTCTTTTTATGTTATTGTATGCTAACTTGACTTACGGTTGGTGTTCGCCGGAAAAAATGAGCGGCGGTGGAGTGTGAAGGAACCCTAGAAGGTGATTTTGTTTTGGTGGCAAAAACCTTTGTGTTCACGGTTAACTAAAACCCTAAAACGGTAAAATGAAAATATAATTAGTAAAATATAATTATAATTTCCACATATAAATAAGTGTCTAAAGAAAAAGAAAAAATGTTTAAAATTGCATCCATGGTCCTTGAAACTCTTTTATTGCACCAATGATTCCCAACTTGAGAAAGAATAACACCGATGGTCCCCCCTATACGTTAAATGCTACCGTTAAAGGTCCTCATCTGACTTGAACATAAGGATAAAGCTGTCATTTTATATCCTAAGTTGGATAAAATCATCATACCCACACATAAAAGAAAAGAAAAGCCATCTTCTCTTTTTTCTAATACATCATTTACCTCTTTCTAATTTTACTCAGATTTATTTTTTTACACCATCATCACAACCATCAATTTCTCAAATGATGATATGTGTGCATTTTTGGGGTCTGTGTGATTGGATCTTGGTTTGATTTGAGTTTGAAATTCTTATTAGAGGTGTTCACGGGGCGGCTCGTTTGAAATTTAACTATCCATTGCGGGGCAGGTAGTTCATTTTCCTATCCGAAATCGAACAGTACCAGGCGGGTAGTTGGACATACGGATACCCCAAATGAGCGTTTACTCGCGGTTAACCTTTCTAACCAATTAGTCGAATCAAACCAGGTGCATAATATAATCTAGAATGTAAGATGCTATTGAGGTAAATTTAAATAACATTGAAAAGATTAAATTATATTAAAGTTGTTCTGTTACAATAATAACAATAAGTAGGGATTTGGAATTTCAATATGGGAAGTAGTTTGAGGGTTTTGTACTTTTATATGGTAGCTATAATAATTGATAAAAAGGTTGAAGATGGAGTATAATAAGACACTTATACCTCATGTGTCTCGCACATGGAGGACTTAACGAGCATATTTAACGAACGCTAGCAATAGTGATGAATGGTGTTGCAAGGTTTTAAAATAAGGATCATTCACGCCAAAAGAAAAGGAAAAAAAATAATGAATCAATGTGGGAATTTGAGGTAAACAACAGGGAAGAACAGTGCAATTTACTCATAAAAAATATAACTTAGTATAAAATGGGTACAAGTATTACATAAAATTATCTGAAAAATTGATATTAAATTTAGGATAAAATTTAATATTAATAAGTTTGCATATGGACCAAAAGTGAAAGTTGCAACAAAATGACAAATATACCCTTGCATGGGTGACACATAAATAGACCAATTGTTAAGAAAAAGGGCTACGTGTGTAACTTTTTTGCAAAGTTAAGGATGGTAGATGCAAAATGCTTAGGATGGTAGATCCATGTATTTTACTGAAAGAAAAAAAAATAAGATAACAATCTTTTGTAATTTTTGGTTTTTGTCCAACATGTGACAAAATTTAATTGTTGCTGAAACTGAAGATGAAGCGAGAGCTAAAAAGAATTATGTTTATAAGCTATATAAAATGAAATTTGATTTTAAAATTTTATAACTTATTGTTCTAAAATATCTTACAAGTTTTGTCTTTCAAACAAATATTATTCTTTAAATAGCTTATTTTTTGGAAAAATAAGCATAATTTTATAATAAATGTCCGTTTGACCTTTTTCGTGCTCAAGCTTACCAAGAACTTAAGTTTATGATCTTTTTGAGAAAATAAGTTAATTTAAAAGTAAACGTTGTGTGGATAAGAAAATTATGAAAGTATTTACATATTTACATTGTGTTCTCAAATGTATTTTGAAGAATGAAAGTAAAAGGAAGTGAGTGAAACTAAAATAACACCTTGTTCATGATTTTTTAAAATGAGCTAAAGCAAAGAGAAATGAGAGGAAATGGTGATAGTATCTTATGTCTTTTTCTATGAAACTTTTATCTCTTATTTAGGATTAAAAAAATATTAATGACAAAAATATTCATTGTTTTATGGAGCTTCAACTTGTTTTATAAGGTATAATAGTAAATTCACAAAAATTAATAATATAATAAGCTACAATCTTGTTGCCATTTATTTCCTTTGAATTAAGCTCTAGAACTAAAAAAAGTATGTCAACCTTTTGTTTCCTCTCCTCTCTCTTTATTTACATTTCTTTTCTTTGCTTTACATTTCACTTTAGAAAAGACTAAAAAATGGAGTGTTAATGTCCTATAAGCTCCAATACTTTGAATAACTTTTGGGAAAAATAAGCTTCATTTTCATTTTTATGGGCATTTCTGTTACACCCAAAAACCGGGGTTTAAGCGTTTATTTAACAAAGTGCCATTAAATATGTTTGACTACAACTTTTATGAGGGTTGGGAGACTTAATATGATTTGTTAGTTAACGGAAGTTAAGTTATAGTCAAACCCGATAGTCAAACTAATAGTCAAAGTATGTGCAATATGGTTACAGAAAATATGATGTGTCACAATTATGAAGAAATAGTGCTTGAGGTTCCAAAGATGTTAAATGGTAAAAGTATGTGTGATATGTTTTATAACATTTATGTGGCTAAATTATAAGCAAAGGGACTTGAGGGACCAAATGTGCCAATTAAGCAAACTATAACAACTAAAAACCAAAATCCTTTACAACATTCTACACAATTCTGGGGTTGTCTGGTGTTGTGTATGTATGACGTGAGATGAGGGGGAAAAGGAGGGAAGACTAATTAAGCTTGGAGGATCTAGTTATTGAAGAGTTAGTGTTTTTATGTCAAGGGTTAAGCCCTAGCAATGTTCTCTCACAAGTAAGTAATCCTAATCATGACTTGAATTGATTAATTTGAAGAGTTAGGGTTCATAAGCAAGTTTGGGGATTTGGGTAATTGTGTTTTTAAAGCAAGAATTAAAGTGTTTATATATATATATATATGGGTTAAGGTCAATTTATGAAGTAAGTGTATATTGGTGAATTTTGAATATGATCATGATATGATCATGTAAATGATAAATAGGGGTTTGGTTATGATTATGGGTGAGTTTAGACACCTTGATAAATATGTAAATTATATGTATTAACATGTTGTGACAATTATGGATTAGGAGTGAAGCAAAAAGAGGATGATGTTCTTGGTATTTTAGCTTGAAACGAGGTAAGTGAAATGATGATAACATGATGTTATATTGATTCTAACATATGTACGTCTTGTGTTAAAGTAATAGAAGACTTGAGTTATGTTGTTTTGGATTAAGGCTTTACAATAAGCTAGTTTGGAATGGCTAGCCAATTTTGTATTAGCTTAGTGGAACTAGATAAGGTATGTGATGACTTAGTGTATTGTGATGAATATGGCTAAAGTGACGATTTGGTGTCACAATGTAAGTTGATGGTTATGTGTTCAAGTAGAAATTAGTGTTTAGATGTATGCGATGCTTATATGTTAATTGATGTATAATAATATGTTATGTTGTTTTACTTACTAAGCGTTTCGCTTATCGTTACAGCTGTTGATGTTTTGTGTAGGTCGTTTATGAGGAAAGTAAGGTATTGGAGTAAAGACCTATGGCTAATAGGTAGAAGGTTTGTAAGTGATTCGATATATGCTTAGGAGCTTAGTAGATACCGAGCTTAATTGATGTTGAATCCTCAAGTGTCATAAACAATTTATTAATGTTGTTTCAAAGTGTTTAAAATGATATGAATTGTGTTTTGAAGAGTTCAAGTCCAGGTCTTGTTTATTAAGAAATGGTTTTGTAAGTTATGTAAGAATTGTGTATGCAAACGGGTCAAAATGTGTGTTTCGCAAAACACCCGTACGCTTGTAAAATATATTTGGTGTCTGTAAGTGACAATGATTGTTTAATACAAAGTACATCCGAATCATTAGCAAAAAATGAGCTTGGTAAATATGAGTTCCTTGTTGCAATAGTAGTTTGGTATGATATATTATCTGTAGTCAACGTGGTTTCAAAATAGTTTCAATCAAAAAATATGTGTTAATACAAATAATGTCTAAAAATGGTATTTCTATTTTTCGACATCTCTACGTTTTGATAATAGCAAAATGTAAAACCGTCTGACGTCAAAATTGACGTAAACAAGTTTTTTAGTCGTAATATTTCATTTCGACGTAAATCACTCGAGGTAAGAACAAACAAATTTACAAGTTGACAAATGATCAGAGGCTTGGATATTTTTGTCCAAAGACTTCACATTTTTAATGTGACAAAACATTTTTTCAAAAATACATTTTACAAATTATTTTCGAATTAAAAAGAAATGTTTTAATTGGAAAAATAAGTTTAAAAATCATAACAGNACCACAAAAAACAAAGATTGGAGTGTCCTGGTCTGAGATAGTACCATTAAATTTAACGGTATCATCTAATGTTTAACGGTACCATTTGCTGTAACGGCTATATTTTTCCAGCCTATAAATAGTGGATCAGATTTCATTCCCAAACCACCAATTTTCATATAGAACTTTCTGAGTTAAATCCATCGTTTCTAATCTTCTTTCTTTAATCATTTAGTTAGTTTGTTTTTGTTTAAGAGTGATCCAATCATCCAATCAAGTGATCACCTTCATTCCTCTACGAGTACAAGAGAAGAACACACCATATCAAGAAGATACAAAGTGTTGTAGTATTAGTTTAGTGCACTCGTAACACTTGTTACGTACTTGTTGTATATTGTTATACACCAAGTTGTTAGTCATCTCATATTGTTAGATTGTGTGGATCATTGTGATCGTATAGAGATTGGGTAGATCTTGTATATTTTGTGTAGAAAGTGTGTAGATCATGTGTAGATCGGTTGATCGTGTGAAGATTGGGTAGATCATTTAGATCGTGTGATTTGTGAGAAGATCAAGTGGATCTTGAGTGAGATTGGTACTAGCTAGATTAGTACTCGACATTTAGCTTAGTGTTGAAAATTGTGATGAGTGACGTTGTACGATTTTCTCCGCCTGAAGGGAGCTTGTTGACATAGTACTTAGAACTCTCGAGTTGGATACTCGGGGAGTGGAGTAGGGCAAAGAGGAGCTTCGTTACCGAACCACTATAAATTTATGTGTCTCGGTTTGATCTTTCTATCTCTCACTTTTATATCTCTTAGTATTTATTAGTTGTTTACTTTAGAATTGTTATAATAGTGTTCATATTGCAACTGATTGTATTCATGAAAACTCGTATCAAAGTTTTTCAAAACTAAGTTTTATAACGAATTAAAAACGGTAAAACTATTCAACCCCCTTCTAGTTTCCACAATATGGTAATTGATGATGCAATGAAAAAGATAGAAGATTTAGTTTCTTTCTTTAAAACTTATAGAGAAACTGGATTTTTAAGGTATTGGAGAGTGCTAAAGAAATAGCTATAGAAATGAATATAGATCCGGTCTTTGTTCGAAAGCGTGAAATTATACGAAAGAAACATTTTGATGAGAATCAAAATGATGCGCAATCAAGCGTTCCGCAATCTCTTGAGGAATCTTTTAAGACAAACTATTTCCTATGTGTTGTTGACCAAGCAATTGTTTCACTTAATAGTAGGTTTGAGCAATATCAAGAGTATGAAAAAACTTTTGGCTTTTTGTTTACTTCTGACAAGTTGCGGTCATTAGAAGATAATGATTTAAAATCTTGTTGCCTACGTTTTGAGGTTGCGCTAAAACACGATGAGGTATATGATATTGATGGAACCGACTTATATGTGGAGTTGAAATTGATAATTCACTTGATGTCTAAAGAAAAAATGGGACCGGTTGGTATTTTAGAATCGATTAAACATTTGGATTGTTTTCCAAACACAACTATTGCCTATAGAATTTTATTAACTATCCTGTCACCGTTGCTTCAGCTGAAAGAAGCTTTTCTAAATTGAAGTTGATAAAAACTTACTTACGTTCTACAATATCGCAGGAAAGGCTTAACGGACAAGCAATGATATCAATTGAGCTGGACATGTTGAAGACAATCAACTACAAAGATTTGGTTGAAGAATTTGCATAAAAAAGCGCTAGGGAAATGGCGTTATTTACATAATTAGTTCTAATTGTTCTTTTAAAAAGATTGTTGAACTTTCGTTTGGGGACCTCATTTTTGTAATTTCGCACTGGTCAAATTGTATCCGTTTAAAAAATTAGTGAACTTTTATTTTGGGGCCTCATTTTTGTAATTTCGCACCAGGCCTCCACAAACGTAGAGACGGCACTGATGTAGATATAAACTTGCACAAAGATCGAAAGTAAATGTTAGGCAAGTTATTACACTGGATGAAAATGTAGATACAAATTTGAACAAAGATCGAAATTGTGTTTTGCATACACGGCTACTTGTTGACTTGTTATCATTTTTTTCTTGGCTCTCAAAGTACATATTTACGTAAAATGATAAAATGAGACAATGAAAAATAGAAATACTAAAATGAACGATGGTAAAAACGCCATACATATCGTCAAGGGGATTGTCTGAATGTCTAAATCTCATGACTAGTTTTGTGTTTAACTTATCTGCATTAACTTATTAAATTGTGAGAAAATGAAGCATGTTGCTGAAACGAATGAGTTATTGTCACATGCTTAATACTTCTAACTATATATCTAATTATCTATGTATTCGAAAAGTTCCAATTCATATTTTACAAAGTGTGCTTTACATAGGAAAATTGGTCATAAGTCATAACATACATAACCTTGTGTGTATTATTGAGCCTAATAGTAGGCAGCTAACCATGGGCTTTGAAACATATTTATCAACTTATGTAGCGATTTACTTGTAATTTTATGGTGTAATGTGTTACTTAACAAAAGGTCTTGAGAATCCTACTTTACATCAAGGCACAAGTGATCATATAAGCCACACGGTTGGTGTAACAGCTCCCCGCACATTTACATGATATAAGACATTTGAGCGTCTTATAAGCTTGAATTAGTGGACTACTATATGCATTTACTATAGCTTTTGGTTGAAACTCAAAAGATACCCGAGTAATCAGTTGCTTTTGGTTTTTGAGGACGTTACGGTTGCTGTCAAAATTGCCCATCTCGGTATGTAAAACAAGTATGGGGTCAATCTGCCACTAATGATTCATTGATCATCTATTCATTTGTATATTATTTATTTATTTATTTTAATAGAAGTTTTACACAATATCTAAATGTCTCGAAGACTAAAGATCTTTTGGTAATATCATTCGGTTATAACACATTTTTCTCCATATTTCAACCGCCATCTAGTCCTACCTTTCATGATCACACCATTGCCACCTTCATTCTCAAGCTGAAGTAGATGCTCGCAGTCAACATGGCTGCAATTAGCTGTTTTGCCATTGTCGGTCTCATTTACGAAAGTGTGGGACTGCAATACACTATCCATCCAACACTCCTGAGAATACTCTAGTGTCATGCTGGCAAGCTCATAATCTTTCATGATTGTCTTTGGAACACTCTGCAATGACAATTAAATGTCTTAATATAAACCATGCCATGGGTATATATACTAAGAAAGCAATATTACAATTACCTCAAGGATCCACCCACTATATTTCACATTGTTAACATGATTATTAACATCTAAATCGCTCCATCTTGGCTAAGTGTTTGTGCGGTCAAAAAACAAAGAAAGTCGTACGTGTAAGAACAGAAATATAAAACTACAGGCAACATTTTACAAGCAAATAAATTTTGGACCAACCGTTAAGCCATTACTAACATGGTGAGTAATGTTCTCTTCTCGTTTTGACAAATTTATAGCATCGTGTTTGACAATTGGGGGTGTATTCACAAGGTGTTGATCTATTTCAGCTCGGACTTCATTTGGGATTTTGGATGTCCTTCTTGTCTCTTTATTCATCATCACCCATACACTACAAAATACGAGTATTGTAAGAGATATACCACTATGAATACCACCCAATTATGGTAAAATCAAAGTTTTCTATTTTCATGCAGTTACATGTTTTTTACCACGAAGCTCTTAATAATATTTCGCTTGTTGTAGAATCAGAAACCACCCAATTGCAATACATACCAATCTTTCCATAGGCAGCTTTCCATGTATCGATTTGAACAACATCACCCCTGTAGTAGATTTAATTTGAGCAAGCCAATTAAGATACACTAATATATAACTAATAAGCTCAATAAGACAAGTTATCGATGGTTTTGCTAAGGATATGTGATTTGTAAACTACCAAAGTTATATGGTACATTACAGATTTTTTGGTACAACAAGAACCATGGGTTAAATGGAGAAAAATAATTTGTACCACACTGGATAACGGTCCACTTCCACTTGCGTCTTCACCACAACCCATATTAGGTTCTTTTTGTACATTTCTGGCGTTAAACCATAGCCATCACGTAAGATCCCAATCGTTTTCAAGTGATTAAGGGATGTTTCCTATAAAATCAACTTAAAATTGTGAACTAAAAGCATGCATACTACAATTATATATAGATTTAAAAGTGCTTCCATACCTGCAAATGATTTAAAAGTGTTTCTATAGAAGCCTTTCGATCCGGTCCAATTTCATATGATCTAATATAAATATTTTGTCTATAGACAAAGCCATCGTTCACCATTGTGCCTAAATCAAGGCGTGAAACCGTGTTTGCTTCAGTTTTCTTGTGGTCGAGCATCATCATGGGTTTCATGCTCCAATGTGCACCACTAACTCTTGAAGCATGTACACTTTTAACATGCGAACAAAGATAAGAAGCAAAATTTGCCTTGATTGTTCCGTGAACATCCTTGGACATCCCTCGAAGATTACCAGATTCCGTATGTTGTGATGATGGATTAAAATATAAAGATGCATTGGCAGCCATAGCACGCAACTACGTAACAGTTGGTAACAAAGTTGTAAAAGTGGAGTTATAATACATGTTTTGGAGTTGCAATACATGTTGCTTCCCTTCTTTGACTATTTTATAGAATTATAGATAACACATTTCCTATTTTCTTTATCTAGTTCTCATTTCCTATAACTTATAGATTTGCCATAGGCTAAGTAAACTACATTGGTAGGTATAATTATATCGTCCATGCGAAACTAAACAATGTCGATTATTGTCCATGTGAAGCTAAACGTGTGCTAGCTAGTCTATCTCTATAATTAATGGCTTTTTCTATGCTATATAACCAACACTTAGGTACTTTTGTTTGGCAATCTACGTTGTCAAAGTTGTGATATTCAACTGGGTGTGCCATCTATTATTTTATTATAAGCTTATTTTGGGTACAAATATTATGAGTCATTTCATCACTTAAACATTCGAAAGTTACATCAAACAATTTCTTTCATTAGACCTGACAACTCATTTAATTTCGTTAGTTGAACTGATCCTTGCGTTACAAATATTACGAGTCGTTCATTATTGGCCGGAGGGCACATAAATGTAACTAACTTGTCATTTTTTGCTTTGTTGTATATTTATATTTTTTTCATGTTGTATACATCATACTTTTGAATTTCGTTATGTCTTTTATGACAATTTTACCCATCGTCTGTTAATAGGAGTGTTGATAAATGTAAAGGTAAAATGGTTATAAAATACACACAATAGATGAAATTTTAAAGTATAATATATATAATAAAAACAATTAAAGATGATTACACGCAAAAAGTATCAAATTAATTACGTTTTCATGCCCTTTTGCCATTCATTATTTCCAGCTAGCCTATATATCTAGAAAGACAAGGTGGCGAAATTCTTTGTGAATACCAAATGCTTTGACATTCTTAAAGAAACAAGATTTTTAGTTTGGTTACTCGCGGGTCACGATTGGTATCCAAGTCTATTGCTATTTCTATAACACTAAATGATTACTCGTGCATAGCAGCGATTGCGTATAGTTGCATTAATTAGTGTGTGCATTTTTTTTTTATGTATATATGGGTGTGGAGTAAGTAAGAGTGAAGAAAATTGGTGTTTAAATTGTAATCAAGTATTTAAGTATCTAATATATTGCATTGTCTTTTATAAGTAGGAATATTTTAGTCTAATTACATTACTGAATTACCAAGTTTTTAAGTTTTAAACAAATGTGTTTTCTCTTTATATGTAATATATAGATATGTAGTATAGGTAAATGTTTTTGGGATAAAATTTATATAATAAAGAGATTTGCTAGAACCACATAATATTTACAAAAAAAATTCACATAATGATGTGGCATGATATTTGGACCACTTATTACTTTCTTCCTCCATCAATTCTTTGTTTCATGACAAATCATTTTGTTATACCTCATTTTGTGAAAATTCTTTTGTAAATATTATGTGGTTATAGCATTAAGTCCATGTGTAGCTTAGTTAGATTCTTTCGATAAAAAACAACTTTCTAAGTAAATAGTCACGTTCTCAAAAACGGTATTAAATGATGAAATCATTGCATGATATAATGTTTATTGGTCGAGTNAGGATTACTCGTGCGTGCATAGCAGCGATTGCGTATAGTTGCATTAATTAGTGTGTGTATTTTTTTTTTTATGTATATATGGGTGTGGAGTAAGTGAGAGTGAAGAAAATTGGTGTTTAAATTGTAATCAAGTATTTAAGTATCTAATATATTGCATTGTCTTTTATAAGTAGGAATATTTTAGTCTAATTACATTACTGAATTACCAAGTTTTTAAGTTTTAAACAAATGTGTTTTCTCTTTATATGTAATATATAGATATGTAGTATAGATAAATGTTTTTGGGATAAAATTTATATAATAAAGAGATTTGCTAGAACCACATAATATTTACAAAAAAAAATCACATAATGATGTAGCATGATATTTGGACCACTTATTACTTTCTTCCTCCAGCAATTCTTTGTTTCATGACAAATCATTTTGTTATACCTCATTTTGTGAAAATTCTTTTGTAAATATTATGTGGTTATAGCATTAAGTCCATGTGTAGCTTAGTTAGATTCTTTAGATAAAAAACAACTTTCTAAGTAAATAGTCACGTTCTCAAAAACGGTATTAAATGATGAAATCATTGCATGATATAATGTTTATTGGTCGAGTTAAGTATTTATAGATTACAACGAATGGGTAAGGATCCAGTGAGAAGAAAACTTATAATGAGAAGGATGAGAAATAACTATAACCACATATTTGATATGCGTCGACTTGAATTAGATGCATCTCTATTCATTTAGATGCATCTCAATTAGTTTCAAAAGTAATTTTGAAGTGAAAAAGATGCAAAGTAGTACTTGCAACAAATTTGACCTGCAGAGGACAAAAAATACATAGGATTTTCCTAACTTGCTAAAATGCATATAATATATGTATATGAATCTAATTTTTAGCTAGAAAATATATTAGGGTGCATCTAAAAGATTAGGGATGCATCTAATTCAAGTCGATGCATCTCTAATATGTGGTTATAGTTATTTCTCATCCTTCTCATTTTAAGAGTTCTTCTCATTTGATCCTAAGTCTACAACGAATATGAAAACCCTAACTAATCCTAAGCCAACAACTGGACTTGGGTCTCTATTAGCTAATATTCTCTCGTAGTTCGAGGGGTAAAATTACGAAATATCATAGTCGAGTAGTAAACTAAAAAATATTTTAGTAATAAAATAAATAATTTGGTGGTGAAAAAATATGACAGCAGCGGAAGCAATTCTTCAAGTAACAACAAAAATAAATACAAGCAGTAGCAAGTTTGACATTCGATAGTAAGCGAAGGGTAATATTCATCATGCATAACAACAAAAGCAAAAGCAAAAGCAAATAAACAAAATCAAAAACAAAATATAGGCTTTTTTTATTGTGGCAATCGACATAGGTGATTTTGGTTGGGTTTTGTGCAATTAAAAAAATGAAGAGATTTGCACTTATGGTGTCAGTTAATTCCCAAAAATTACAAAGTTATGGCTAAAATAGTATGCTGGTAGGGTTTTGGCCGAAAATTGTATTCTTTTTATTTTTCTTTTTAGATGGAGAAGGAATAAATGGTGGCGGCTAGTGTTTGCGATTAAACAAAATCACATTATTCAAGAATTTCACTATTTGTGAATTTTGAAATTAGTATTCTCAAAGTTTTAAAAGATCATAACCTAGTTGACTCGTTCACGAAGCCAATGTCTTTCAATAAATGTGATTGTCATAATTAAGGACACAGTACTTTGACCGGCTAGTTGTTAGATCTTTTATGTAGTATTTGGATAATCAAAATATGAAAGTTCAAATTTATTGAAATTGATGTACTTGATAGTGTGATCATATTGTATTTAAATTAACTATTGCATATAATTGAATGTTTAAATCTACAAATAATTATTTATTCTAAAGTTATCCCATTGCCATTTGATGATATGGGCAAAACACGTCAAATTAAGGCAAATGTGAAAGTGTTGATTGTATTCATGGCTATGAATACATAAAGGTTAGGGCTTGTTTACTAAATTAAGTGGTTTGAAAATATTAATATATGAACCACTTAATTAAGAGAGACAGATTATAGTGAACCTCCCCATTAAGATGAAACAAAGGATTGAGCTCACTCATTAAGTGAAGAAAAAAAAATCCCTTTAGACTAATTAGATTTACATGTATTTATGAAGATAAATATTGGATTGACCCAACCTACGAAAATTCACTACATGGATTGTCACATTTGGTGAAACTCGGAAATGGTTATGTACATTGGTTCCTTAGACTTGTGACACTCGCATGTTATGTGCGTGTAAGATATTATTTTTTGATATGATTAAACGTTAACCTGAATAAGGATACCATTAAAATCGTTATTGGAAATAGTAAAAAGCACGTGATTGTCTGATAACATCAAATAGTTCCGTTATTTTAGTGTTAATTTTCTCCTATTATGCTCATCTTTTGTATCATTTCATTAGGATATATACTCTTATTTGTTTATATTCTGTTTTCAGGTAAAAAAATGAGCATTGAAACGAAAAGCCGCGGATTTGAAAGGATTTTAATGAAGATTTTAGAAGTATGCTGAAATTGCACTAACTACGGCGTAGTTGTTATCTCTACCTACGCCGTAGCAACTTTTGACAATGAAGACTGAAGTCAACGAAGAACTACGATGTAGTCAGCAATATGGACTACGGCGTAGATGCTACTACGAGACTTCTACGGGCGTAGTTTTCATTCAAGCTACGCCACAAATCTTCATTCTAACACTTAGAAGATTTTTCGTAATCCTTGATGAAACTACGGCGTAGTCCCTCATTCAGCTACGACGTAGATGCCACTACGAGAGTTCTACGCCCGTAGCAAACCAACCAGCTATGGCATAGTCAGAAAATACAATGGCTACGACGTAGCTTGACCTAATTGCTACGCCGTAGCATAGTCTGGCACTATAAATACAGCTAGAGCTGGCATAACAGGTTACACGAACCTGTTAAGACACGAACCTGTTAAGGTCAAACACGAACACGACCTGTTAACTAATCGTGTCATTTTTCTCGAACACGAACACGACACGAAAATAAACAGGTGCACCTGTTAAGACCTGTTAAGAACTTGTTAACATTCATATGACCAAATCGCATGATACAAGAACCTGTTAAGAACCTATTAAGAACCTGAACCTGTTAAGAACCTGAACCTGTTAAGAACCTGAACCTGAACCTGTTAAGAACCTGAAACATACAATTTCAAAGAGCTGCACTTGAAGATGCAAAAGTTCATACATAATGCAAAAGTTCATACAATTTCAAAGACCCACAGAACATGAAACATACATCACAAATCTTAAGTCTTAAGTCTTAACTAATACATAATGATAATAAATTAATAATCCTTAACAATGCGAAGTGGGATTGTTGACATTAAATCTTTCAGCGAGCTCTTCAATTCTGACCCTTTACTCGTATCCTCAATTTTAAACCTGAAAAGTCAAAAGAGTAAATATTAGAAACACAGAAGTGGGCCGCTGTAAATAAGGCTTTTCTAAACACTCTAAACTGCTTTTATACTTAAAAGAAACAGATACATAGAAAAGTAAGCACCTGATTAAGTGAGTCGGGATTGTTGACTGAGTTTGAAGCACCTGATTCA